>JAWDGP010006696.1:30000-45185 GCA_033675545.1 Elysia crispata
CTTCTACTACTCCTATTCCTACTACTACTACTTCTACTTCTACTTCTAGTTCTACTGCTACTGCCACTGCTATTGCTACTGCTACTGCTACTTCTACTGCTACTGCTACTACTACTACTACTACTACTACTACTACTACTACTACTACTACTACTACTACTACTACTACTACTACTACTACTACTACTACTACTACTACTACTACTACTACTACTACTACTACTACTACTACTACTACTACTACTACTACTACTACTACTACTACTTCTTTTATATATTTTGTTAAATGAAAAAATTACATATGTAAAATGGGAGATAAGACCTAGCTTATCGCACTCACAAATGTACTCTGTGGCGGTAGGTTTGACATTTCCACTTGACCTGGCTCCGGAACCACACAGACGAGGAGACCTTTTATCATAGCTGGAGTGACTTATAGTACAAGGTACTTTGTACACCTCATATAGATTATCTTTCTATCACTATTTATTTATTCAACAATTCGTAGAAGAACATTCCATCAACCTTTTCTTTTTCATTCGTACATTTCACAATTTTTATCATCCATGTGATGTATAAAGAAATATATTATTGTTTTTCTTCATGTCTTAGATTAACATTATGTTTTTTAATTCTCTCTATATTTTGCAGATCAACAATTTTAAAGAAAGAGAGAGAAAAAAGATAAAAAGAGAGTTTTTCCATCTTTTACTTCAGATTTGCTGAAGTAAGGATAATTCACGAATAATATAAAGTATGAAGGTGATATCATAGAGTAAGATCATTATACTTGTTCTTCTAAAACCACTGTTTCCTTCTTTTTATTAAAAAAAAAAAACAAATGACGTTTCATGTGTGGACAGACATTTATCTTCGAATAAATTCTATCCGAGAACTATGCCTCAAGCAAAGTCTACTTTTTTCCTGGTGTTATTCTTGGTAGCTTTCTTCTCTTCTTCCCTGGCCGCTCCTATTTATACGCTTACTCCTGGTCCTGGAGCTTGTTCCACTGAAGCTACCAGCACAACTAGGTCTGGTATGTCTGCTACAGGTGTTGCCGGCGTCATTGGACTCGTTGCTAATATCATTGCTGCCGTCGCTATGTTTGGCTACACATCGACAAACGCAGTTGTCAAATTTAATGAATAGATGACAAAATAAAAGTGTGTTTTACAAAAAAAAAAAAATGTGGCACGCACTGTGGTAAATATTTCTTATCGGATTACTGACTGCCAACAAGTTATATATCCACATGCAACATTCTGGAACTCATTTCTTTTTAAAAAGAAATTTGCAGGAAACAAAAAGTTGTAAGTAGCAAAGTATGTCAAATTTTAATTAACTAAGATCTATATGTCATTTTTTATGTATAAATTTACTTTCTAATGTTCAAAATGTGGTACAAATTTCAAGTCAGTGCACATGTTAGTTTTTGTGTTACAGCTGTTTAAAATCTTTAAACTTCAATTTCTCGAAAAGTGTCGTGCATCACATACAACCCTCTGGTTATAAACCCTCGATAATTGTATGCATTTCTTCAGAATGAATTAAAACGAGAACATGACAAACATTCTACAAAGACTTAACTTCAATGGTTTTGGTAAATAAACGTATCCTTGTAATATAAGTATAACTGAGTTATTAAATACAAAAATAGCAATGGCGAATGGACCGTTGGTATAACGTTAATTCTTTCGTCAACTAAAAGCAATAAAATTTCCTTGATTTATTAACGTTGTTTTCTATACAATTGTATAATCGTTGCTTGCGAATATTTAATTAAGAAAAAGAAACAAAAACACAACAACAACAACAACAACAACAACAACAAAAAGATCAATGAACAAACAAACAAAAATCAAACGTAGAAGTTTTTGGGTTATGCAAGCCCATCAATGATTCAAGTAAATCGGCATTTTTATAATTATGTTTCTCAACTCACATTTGGAATTTGTGTTGACATTTTTACTAGCGTGTTATTACATGTGCCTTCCCCATGTTTAAATTTTAAGATTTGTTTGAAAAAAAAATATTTTTTTTGTTTTCACTTTATCACATTTTTAAACTTCCAATATACACTCTGTCGTAGCGTATTTATGGAGGGGAAAAAATATCAACTTTGGACTGAAAATAATTCTTTTTAATTTAAAAGATTTTTATTGATTTCGTTTTGACAATGATGGTTTAAACAAAGGACCGATGGTTTTAAATCAAATGATATTTAACCAGGCATCTTCAACTGAAATAATTATGTTTTACATTTTACATTAAGGAAAGCTAGTTAGGAAATTAGACCGTTTATCAACATACCACATTATACGCATGATTGTTTTGCTTTGTTGTTTTTTTAATTATAATATTCACACAGTTTTTACCTGTTTATATTAACCATCTGCTATAAATCTCTAAAATTAAGTGATGAAATCAGTACTACGAATAGTATAGTAGCGACAGCTCTGAACCAGATCCAGATGGACGTGCCTGACGCTCCAGAAGTGTGGAGACAGCTCAGATTGAGACAGAGAGGTTCGAGTTTCTGACCTAAAATGCGACCGTGTGCTTGGCTTAGGCTTGGTCTAAACTTAATATTCTTTTAGATTATTGACGTTAAAAGGACATCATGTATTTTCTTGTTACCCCTGATCCTTAACAACAGCTGCACGGGCTGCGGCTTTTAGAGACCAATCCCATAGAATGGGAGCAGGATCCTAACGTACAATCTGTCTATTTATATCCCAAAGTAGTGAATACTTTTACTGTATCCTGAAACAAGTGCTATAAATTTCTTTGAAGCTAAATTGATCATGGTCACTAGAATGAAACCGCACTTTATTTTAGGCTTCCTTTTCACATGGTAACCTCGACCTAACAGCCCAGCGTTCAATTATCTATTTTTTTTTGGTTTCCGCCAACCTCTTACCCTTTTCACCCACACTTGCTTCGTTTTCTCTCTCTCTCTCTCTCTCTCTCTCTCTCTCTCTCTCTCTCTCTTTCTCTCTCTCTCTCTCTCTCACACACACTCTCTCTCACACACTCTCACACTCTACTGTCTGTGGGTTTCAATCCTTTTTATCTCTTTCTGTATATCTATCTATCTCTCTCCTGCATTAAAAAGGTACCAATTTGACTAAACACTGTATTCTGTGATGTGTCTAAATTTTGGATCCATCTTCTGCCTTTTGTTGATTTTCCAAGATTTCTTTCCCATGCTTCTTCTCCAACTGGGTTTCAAGGTACACGGCCCTGGCTGATGAGAAAATTAAATTTATTATCAGTTTATAATGCATAACCGTATGAGTTTGATCTTTCACATTTAATCCTAAATCAGTAGTGAGAAAATTGATAAGATAGATTGATCGTCAACGAACTTGTAAATAATAAACAGCTCATTCTTTGTTTACTCTGATCGGATAAAATACATAGTAGAGGTGAAAATTATTCTACAACGGTATGGACCCACATATTGTATTTGTTTATTCTGAATTCTGGGTTTTAATTTGATAAAATATTAGTAAGTTACACAATATATTGAGGTTTGATGTAATTGAAAACAAATACGGTTTTGTATTGCATATGCATATTAATAAAAAAAAAATAACGGAATCTTAGTGTTATTGACATACATTCTATCATCCATGTTTCTAATCTTTTCATCAGCAGTACCTTAGAGAAAAGCATAAACAGGTAACAAATCTTTAATTAGAAACTAATTGTGCCTTAATGCACAGGAGAGGAATGAGGGAAAGAACTGAAAATGCGATGTTATTTTTATCAAAGGTTTTATAAATTACTTCATCAATCAACAGAAACTTAAGGAGCGTTGTCGTAAAAAATATCATTTTTTTTTCATTTTAATTTCACTGTTTTCAATGATCTCTCTCTCTCTCTCTCTCTCTCTCTCTCTCTCTCTCTCTCTCTCTCTCTCTCTCTCTCTCTCTCTCTCTCTTTCTCTCTTTCTCTCTCTCTCTCTCCCTCTTTCTCTCCCCCTCTCTCTCTTTCTCTTTCTCTCTCTCTATGTGTGTGTGTGTGTATTTGATACGAAATGATTGAATAAAAAAATACTTACAATTTGTTCTGTTATTTTTTATCATAAAAGTGTTCTTTCTTTTGTTTTTCATTTTATAGTAAGGAAGTGTTCTTCAACTTGTCAGTTAAGCTTAATATATATATATATATATATATATATATATATATATATATATATATATATATATATATATATATATATATATATATATATATATTAAATCAATGGAAGTTCTATCTCTGTTGCACCCAAATCTAAATTATTCTCCCTTCCTTACCTCGTTCTCTCTCTCACTCTCTTCTTTTTCTCCCTCTCTCTCTTAATCTCTCTCTTTCTTTCTCTCTCTCGCTCTCTTTCCCTACTTCCTCTCTTAATATGTATGTATGTATGCATATATTTTCATCATTCTTTCCATGTCCCCACTATTAACTTAAATATTGATAGGTTAAAAAAACTTAGATTTTTTTTGTCTTTTTGGTCAGTGAAAAACATACCATACATATTGTTGTATACGACAAGAACACCTGTAAGTGTTGCCAAAAGAAAGACAACTCCTACACCGATAAATATCTTCCGGTACACAGTGTAGTAACGACGCAAGCCATGAATAGCTTTAGATGCTTTAGGTTCCAGATAAATGAATATAAAAAAAAACATTAATGAATGATAATAAATTAATTAGTGAAAAGAAGCAAGCAATAGACTCGTAGCATGATTATATTGTATTAACGGGGGATCTTGAAGAAATATAAAAAAACAACCTCTAATTAGAAGAATTTATTAAAATCTAGATCACTAGTAAATGTTGACTGCCATCAACAGGTTCAATGATATTTGGAATGCTTTTTTTAATAATAAGGACAGCGGTTTAACAATATTTAAATAAAAATGTCACAAGAAGCAAAGATATGCTTGAGATTATTGAGATTTAATTATTATTTTTTCTCTTGAATATAAACAGTTCCATTTTTTTTGGATCATGAATTCAAATTTACAATAAAATAATAATTGTAAAATAAAAACGAGAATCATGTCCTCCAACGAAAATCTCTTGAAAGATGGGTAATGTATAATTTTTTGATTTGTTAAGTCACAAATTTTTTATACCTTTACATATGAAAATAATTTTACGTGGACTAAATTTGCACATCACTTTGTACTGGTGACAATTGTTTTGAAATGTTTTTTTTCTATCGTGGAGGCATTAAATTATTTCGTACTAGTAAAACAGCAGAGTTAAAAGTAACTCATTATCTGATCTTTCAACATAAATAATAAGAAGCAAGTAATTTATTTAATAAACTCATACTCATAAATTAATTCAATGATTGGAAAGAATAAAAACAAAACAAAACCAAAAGTCCCTTTTGGTAAGCAATCTCAATTTAATTTGTGTAATTTAAGCATGATAAAAACATGCAGTGGCCTATTCTTGTTTGCAAGAGCGATGAAATCAGTTTTGATCGTAATGGTAATATTCAGTTAACCAAGCTGACAGTTATCATGGTGATGAAGTTTTTAACACAAAACTCTTGACGATTGTGGTGAAGTTGGTTGTGTTAATAATGATGCTTGTCATAATGCTTGTGAAAACAATATCACCAGCTCTTGCGATGCCTTGTATGGTCATAATGTTAATAACAATGATAGCAAGACGGCGATAAAGGTTGAAAAAACGATATAATACATGAGGGGAAGAAACTAAGGGCATCTGTAACTTTTAGAGGTTAATCTGTAGTTTTAACCTACTGTAGTGACAGAATTAAGAAAACAGGTTGAAGAAGTTTGAAAACGAGTTACAGTTTTTAAATTAATACTACAGAGGTACTTACGGCAGGCAGCTGAAACAAAGATGTCAGAGATAATAGAGTAGATTGTTAGCTCAATCGTTTCATTATATTTTAATGGTAGCTGTTAGAGAAAAGATACGTTTTGAATGTTGCTCAAGTTTTTTTAATGGGTGGTAATACATATATCTATGTAATTTTACAATACTATTTTATTGTGAACGAGTTTAAACTCCTTTCACTTGTTTTGCAAAAAGACTAAATATTTTGAAATTCATATGGCTCTATAATAGTTTTTTTTTCATATTTTCGATCATGATAAAGATTTTCTTTCTCCTGTTTTCAAGGTTTCGAACTTTTGATTTCCTCGTGTTGTGTGCTGGCCAAGCTTATACCGTAAGAACTGATTAACATAAACAATCATAATTGTTTTAACTGTTAATTGCTAAAAGGGAAAAAATAAAAAAAAGCATGATAACTTTCCACGGATTTCAAAAACGTTAGGGCAGTTTAATTAAAGAGACCTAAGAATTAGAAATCTGTATTATATTTTAATTCTTACTAAGCCGTTCTCGCCTCAAAAACTATCAGACAAAATAGTGACGTTGATGTAAGAAAATAAGTTTTAAAAATATCATACATGAGCTATTTTTAAGATCTCTTCGATGTGTTTTTCAAAACAAGAATTTTGAACAAGAATATAAGGTAGGTAGCTTTTTTAAGAGGTTTCAATCTTTTACCAAACTAGATAGTGTGAAAAATAAATATTTAAGTCGTTTGAGTAATTCCATCACGGGAATTTCTGTTGGGCTTAACTTACCTCTTATTTCAGGAATCTTATAAGGTTTACTGGCAATTGGAGGTGGACCTGGCCACACAATATAAACAATTTGGTTGCTTAACTCCCTATCTGCGGTTAAGTTGTAGGTAAATCGATAGACAAGGGAGGTTTGGACCTCTAAACATGAACACGCATTAGGTTCGCCTCGTCGATTTGTGCATTCACCAGTTCCAAGGTTAAAGCCAGTACAGGGCTGAAATTGACAATTTTAAAAGAGCTGTGAAAAAATTGAGACATTACTTTAAAAATCGGATAGCATATTTATGCTACGAAAATATTCTATCAATTAACAGGTTTAACCTAAGTCTTTTTTGTTATTTTCACATAATTGCTCAAATCATTATACTTCATAAAATGGAATTTTCAATTGTTTTTCTGCAAGTGGTAAAATTAATTTACCTTTGAATACATCCGTGTCGTGCTGAATGACACAAGCGTAAAAACAGAAAACAAATCAAATGATCACAAATTGATTAGTACCCAGTCATATAACGAAGAAAAGACTAGTTACCTTGAAGACACAGGCTCGTTATCGATATTTTTTTTATATAAATACCAAACAGTCTAATTCTTGTATTTTTAAACGCTCCACCGTGATGATGGACTATACGTCAGTTGTTCTGGAGGTCTCATATCATTTTGAACGTTTACATGAATTTGATTCGACAAATCATTACTGGAGATATGAAGTAAAAATCAGTAAAATGCAGCGAGAGAAACAAACATAGCAAAAGGGAGATAGATGGAGGGATCACACTTGAAAAGATATATTAATTAAAAATCAGTTCATTCTTACGCTGAAAGGGTTGTTACTTGTTGTTAAGGTGTAATAAAACTTTGGTCCATAAAAACCGTTATTAAATGGATAGGTAGAGTTACTGCCAGTTGCTTCAAACTCAAATATTAAGAAATCTTTCCATTCCACAAGATAGTCATCGCTGCACCTGTTAGTCTTTTCAAAGGTTTTTTGAGTAAACGTTGGATTACCTGAGAGAAAAAAAATATTGTTAGATTTTAAAAAGATATAGCTAATTGAAGTGAGATACAACTTGGAGCATAACAAAACTAAAAATGTAAAAATAAATAAATAAATAAATATATATATATATATATATATATATATATATATATATATATATATATATATATATATATATAGATAGATATAGATATATAGATAGATAGATAGAGAGAGAGAGAGAGAGAGAGAGAGAGAGAGAGAGAGAGAGAGAGAGAGAGAGAGAGAATTTAAGGTAAGATCCGAGAGTTGAGCACTCTTATCAATTATTTCAAGTGATCTTCAAACTATATGTGTATATATATGTATAATCGGTATCGGTCGAGAGACCAACATAAAAACATTGAATGATTTCTATTCATTATTTTATTTTTATGAGGATATATGACGTAAATGCTTTTTTTTTTGTTCGTTTTGCCAGCAGATAATTACACCAAAAGAGAAATCATGAAAAAAAATTAAAAACATGACATTTTATCATGTCACTGTCATTTTAAAAAACATAAACAACCCTAACAAGTGTTGTCTTTTCGGTCGCTAAGCAGAAAGAAAACAAAAAAAAACTTATCACTCTTCGTCTCCTCAGACTTTTTAAAACCGACAAGAGTCTGAAGCATGCTCTATATTTTTTTTTCAAAAACGATAATATATATATATATATATATATATATATATATATATATATATATATGTAAAATTACTTATAGAAGTTTTATCTTACTTTGAACATGAATGAATTTTTTCATTCGAATTATAAGATGATCTTAACACCGACAGAAACAAGCTACGTACTAAAAACGGACCTCAAGAAGAGGAAAAGCAAAGAAAGCACAGTAGACCACGCCATATTACAGATCGAAACGGGTCCGTGGAGGAAACCTTGGAATCCTGATTGGAATTAATTTCTTTGTGTACAACTTTACAGCTGTCGAAGACAAAAAAGAGTTTTCAAGTTTTCGATTAAGGATTGTTTATACTAAAGTACTGAGCTTTCTAAATAGTTAATAAAATTAGTGCTATTTGAACCTACATTTATTTTGTCTCAGAATTGTTTGAAACATTAAAACGCATTTTTCGTAGAGCTTATATATTGATATGTTTATTGTTTGGAAAACGATGGTGATTTTAAGCAAAAACACATGTGTCACTTATGTCAGAACGAAAAATAGATATAGTTTTATTAAATAATAGTTTTGTGCTTTGAAATGAAGAGGGTCAATCTTTATCATCAAATAATTTGTTTTTACAGTTTTAGAACTTGATTTTTTTCAACTTTTCCGTGAGAAGCAACACTAGAATGACCTTTAAGGAACAACTAATTTTTTCTTACACCATTTAAAAATCTATCTTACAAATTTCCTTGCTTTTGTTTTTTGGTTTTGTTTTGTTTTTTGTTTTTTCACTGCATATAGTAAATTGGTTAGTGGATACACAGAGAGTGATGGAGAGATAAAATAAGGTAATAAATGAGTTTGTTGAAAGAGTTTCAGTTCGACCGGTGCACAGTGTAGTAACGACAAACAAACTTCTATCAGGTCTAGCGTCACTTCCGCTGATGGGGAGTGCCAGAAGTAGAGAAAGGGGCGGTACAGGAGCATTATGTCAATTCTTTCTCGTTTCTTATGTAGTCTTTTAAATTAAAACTTTAGTTTTCATCGTGACAGTCCCTACTAGAACATATTTCAGGCCATGTATTTTTTCATCGAACTAGCTAAATGAGGAGAAATAAAAATAATTGTAGTAGGAAAATAATAAAGAATTTAATTTAAAAATATAAAATAATGAACTATCTCCCAGAGATTGGTTGTTGATTGACCCTATTTGACCACATACAGTCTCAGTTTTAATGTGTAAAAGAGCAATCTAAGTGAGAATAAGATATTATAGAAGTAGTCTTTGACTATAGATAAAAACAAAAGGAGATCAAAATTGCAAGGGAGATCATTCTACAATTACGTCTAGATAGAAAAGAGAATTATTGATAAAACTTAGGACTTCGATCATTCTGAAACAAACCGACACTCAGCGTTTCTTTCTCATGGGCGTGACTATTTAGGGTCGGGATCTAGAAATAAAAGGATTTTTTTTACACTTCGTTTGGATGGTGTCAATGTTGAGCTTGCAGAGCTCAACACAATGTATGCTTTTATTTCGAGTATCAGTCCGAAGAAAGATTTTTACAATGCTCATATGCAATGTTGATTTTAAGGAAAAATAATCCAAAGATAAAGAGAGTTGTCCAGGTATACTTGTTGATAGATCTGGATTACTATTGGGATTAGTCACGATTAGCAAGTCTGAGTAGACTCTCTCGTAGCACAAAGAACAGCCTATGGTTGGGTGGCGGGTATAGAAGTCAGTCCAAGTCCAAAGAACTAGAGTTTTTGTCTCATGAAAAGATTCTAGATAACTAAGTAAGAATCATGTATGAACTAGATATTATTTTAATCAAGGATGGAAACTTACCAATTTAAGATAATTTAAGTTCTATATTTTTATGAGTACTAGTTTTGATGAAATAAAATAGATACAGTGGCTGGTTACCTTAGAAATCGGAACAAAAAAGTAAGTTGATGGACAAGACCATTTCGGGGAAGCCGCTCAAGTTCCTCTCCCAGCGATTTGCATGCAATCCAGGGTTCAGAAAAGCTTGCATCTAGAACGTGGCTGATATGGAATAGTGAGGAATAAAAACAAGCAAGTAGTCAGACAAATATGATCTCTAGATCTAGATCTATATCTTTATCTTTTGCACAGACACACTGTTGCTTTTCAAGATGTCCTATTCTTTTCTATGAACTAAAATGGTACGTGTTACACGTTATGCATTAACATTACCTTGTTTACTTCCTTTCGCAGTGACGTAGGTTGATGTAACGACATGGAAACATGGTTTGAGAGTATACATTTTTTTTTTCATCACAGTGCACAAATACAATATTTTCCGACCTCGTCTAATTGAACCTCAGATTGATCACCAAGTCTTTCACTGAAATCCTCTTTTAAGGAAAACTTTAAAGTTACCCAGTGAGAAAGTTCAGGATTAGTATTTAACTTTTTCCCCTTCTTTTAATCACGCGAATAACATCGTTATGGCTTCCAATGTTTTGTTCCACTACAAATCAAGCGTTTCTTTTTCTGTACTATACACGTTAAAACTTATAATTTTTATATTATTTTTTGTGTGCTTTTTATTATTGTGTGATATAATATGTTCTCTTTTTTTCCAAATCGGTTTCCGACCACTTATTTAGGTTTTTCTATATTATTTTTTTTCAAGTTTCCTATTGCAATCATTGTAGCCATGACACTTATGTAAGTACCAATATATCTTCAGATCTACATAAGATTAGCATCTTTCCCTTTAATTACATAATGGTTACATTTTCTTGGTCTCTCGCAGACAGTTTCCCATGTGGTGATACATGTCTTTTTTTTTTTTAAATGATACCTTTGAATAAACAAACTGCCATTTTTAATAATTTTATTGCATGCACTTTAAAGAGGTTGACTCCTTCATTAACTTGTAAATTGAAAATTAAAAACTAATGGGTTTTTTCCATAAACGGTCCAGGATTTTTTTTCCACTCAAAGCGTGTGACTTCAGCATACTTATCTTTATGGAGTTTTGTTTACATATTTCTTTTTCCATTACTTATAAATAATTTTGTTCAATTTTTAATATATATATACCTTTTGGAGCTGCACTCTACACATTTTTTTCAAACGGTGCTTCACAACTATTAACAAAGCTCCACTGCAACAGTTAATGTAATTAGTAGTAGTAGTAGTAGTAGTAGTAGTAGTAGTAGTAGTAGTAGTAGTAGTAGTAGTAGTAGTAGTAGTAGTAGTAGTAGTAGTAGTAGTAGTAGTAGTAGCAGTGGCGGTGGCCGGTGGCGGTGGTGGTAGTGGTGGCGGTGGTGGTGGTGGTAGTGGTGGTGGTGGTGGCTGCGGCGGCGGCGGCAGTGGTGGTGGTGGTAGTGGTGGTGGTGGTAGTGGTGGTGGTGGTGGTGGTGGTGGTGGTGGTGGTGGTGGTGGTGGTGGTGGTGGTGGTGGTGGTGGTGGTGGTGGCGGCGGTGGTGGTGGTGGTGGTGGTGGTGGTGGTGGTGGCGGTGGTGGTG
This sequence comes from Elysia crispata, assembly GCA_033675545.1. NCBI lineage: Eukaryota > Metazoa > Mollusca > Gastropoda > Plakobranchidae > Elysia > Elysia crispata. Next base: position 41,795 of record JAWDGP010006696.1, read on the forward strand.
GTGGTGGTGGTGAGTGGTGGTGGTGGTGGTGGTGGTGGTGGTGGTGGTGGTGGTGGTGGTGGTGGTGGTGGTGGTGGTGGTGGTGGTGGTGGTGGTGGTGGTGGTGGTGGTGGTGGTGGTGGTGGTGAGTGGTGGTGGTGGTGGTGGTGGTGGTGGTGGTGGTGGTGGTGGTGGTGGTGGTGGTGGTGGTGGTGGTGGTGGTGGTGGTGGTGGTGGTGGTGGTGGTGAGTGGTGGTGGTGGTGGTGGTGGTGGTGGTGGTGGTGGTGGTGGTGGTGGTGGTGGTGGTGGTGGTGGTGGTGGTGGTGGTGGTGGTGGTGAGTGGTGGGTGGTGGTGGTGGTGGTGGTGGTGGTGGGATGGTGGTGGGGTGGTGGTGGTGGTGGTGGTGGTGGTGGTGGTGGTGGTGGTGGTGGTGGTGGTGGTGGTGGTGGTGGTGGTGGTGGTGGTGGTGGTGGTGAGTGGGGATTGGTGGTGGGGATTGGGGTGGTGGTGGTGGTGGTGGTGGTGGTGGTGGTGGTGGTGGTGGTGGTGGTGGTGGTGGTGGTGGTGGTGGTGAGTGGTGGTGGTGGTGAGTGGGATTGGTGGTAGGTTGGGGTAGGGAGTGGGGTGGGGTAGTGAGTGGGATTAGTAGGAGTAGTAGTAGTAGTAGTAGTAGTAGTAGTAGTAGTAGTAGTAGTAGTAGTAGTAGTAGTGGTGGTGGTAGGAGGAGGAGTAGGATTAGGAATAGGAGTAGGAATAGGAGTAGGAGTAGGAGATTGGTGGTAGCAGGTAGTAGGAGTAGTAGTAGTAGGAGTAGGAGTAGTAGTAGTAGGAGTAGGAGTAGTAGTAGTAGTAGTAGTAGTAGTAGTAGCAGTAGTAGCAGTAGTAGCAGTAGTAGCAGTAGTAGATCGGTTATATTTAGATATGAGTGTTTTTTTATGTAATTTATTGTTTTTCTCTGAGTAATTCATAATTAGAATTTCTTTAGCGCAATTCGAATCTAAAGTAGCATATCGTCACTGTTATTAACAAACCGGCTACATGAAGTAGATCAAATTTTGCAGTAGAATGAATAATTTAATTTATTAATTAAAAAAAAACTGAGTTGTATCGGTAAAGTTTTTGAAATACATTAAGCTTTAAATAGCATACAATATGATAAAAATCCCTAGTGTCGAAAATATTGCATGAGATAAATCCAGAGTACATGTACACGCTTTGTGAATTACAACTACAGTGCAGTTGTCCGTCTGACCGCATGTGGCCGTTTTATGACACTTTTAGGCCGCGCGGTAGTATGTGGCCGGTCTAGCGGGTCTATCTCAACGTGAACTTTGTGTATGCGCGCTTGCTTGTGTGCAAACTTTTGTCTCTCCTAATCATCATTGTTTTATTGTGAGTTATTACGTTTGATTCATAGAAGAACAATGAAGAGATATTATTAATGATCATTTTTTTGTTTTTTTAGTTATCATTTTATTTTTTATGTCTCAGACGTGGGAATTTTTATATGAATTTCAGGACACTTAGTTAAAAATGCCAAGGGTATTATAACTCGTGCCATAAAGTGAATGTGCGCTGTCTATCTAATTGCATGACAATGCCCTAACATTGATCGATTCTTAATTTTTTTAGTTTAGATTGTATTTGTTTGTGTTTTGATTGAAAGAATGGTGAGGGATGAAACCAATATGTGTAGCATTCCACTAAAATAAGTCTAGCTGCGGAATTCAGAGGTATGGATATAAATATAAAGTTAAAAAGGTCTTTAAATGACAGTCACCGTAATGAAAGAGTTATTATTTTTATTTGGAATAAGATTGAAAATATATAGCGCTTCAAAGACCGGTGTGGATTACTATAATCCTCATTGTTTAAAAAAAAAAGAGAAAAAGTTTTTTAAAGTTTGTTTATTTTACTTTCGGAAAAGCCTAGAGTGAAAAGCAATCAGGTATTTTCTCATGGAGCTTAACTTTTATTTTTGTATCTATGTTTTTGTTGTTGGGTCAGATTTCTTTCATTTGTTTTCAGCTATAAACTAAATTGTCATGTTTTCTCTAATTGACTCAGCCCGCAACTGCATTCATTTCGTCAGACTGCTACACATATTATTTCCAACATTTTACTAAAAACTATCATAAACAATAATTAGATTTAAATAGCTATGTTAGTAATAATGTAACAATCCATTGACAATAGAGTGTTATCAGTACTCTGTTACACGTTCCAGGCTTGTAGTGGGCGTCATGTAGCAAACAATTAATATATAACTACTTACACCAGACATGCGACTCAATCTGTCAGTACCTTTCAAGTCTCAACGAATATTCGATTGAAATTCATTAACTTGGTTTACATGAACAGGAGGTGCTGATATATTTTCTTTTTTGATTTTCTGATAGCTTGAATAAAGCCCTTGTAGTTCCTTTATTTCATCCCAGCTGGATTGGTTTCTACCCATAGGAAGGGGCGTATACGGTCCTTGGTGCGATAAGCTTGTTTTGTCGGGGGTGTAGCGAGTATATCTCAGATCAGTCATTGTAGGGTTTCCTGCTGTTCATCCGGGAATGATTGAACTCAAGTTACAGACGAGGGTAAAATCATATTAAAAATCTTGGTGCAAGCTCTTCACTCGGTCAGGAAATAGTTCGATGCGTGCCGACTCGATTTCGTATACTTACTGGGCAGGGATATAGATCGAAACGGTCTTCAAATGTCTTTTATCACAACCATGGACAGAGTCAACCTCCATTTGTGTAAGGCCCTTTTCTAAAGAACTCTGCTCTACTTCCGCGGTGTGGATGACAGCAAAATGTAGCAGAGCCTTTGCTAAGGTGAAGTTTTTGGGTGCACCCATCGCTATACAGAATGCATCTTTAAAATTCAAGACAACTGCTAAAAAGTCTGCCACACATGATGCACATTTATTCGCAGTCAACGAACCTTCTCCCTCACGCCACACAAAACCTACAACGTCCTTTGTGGCGAGGTTGTAGAACGTAAAGTGATAGACACGCATGTTTTGTTCTATAGTACAGAGAGGATGCCTTTATTCTCGGTGTCTAGAGAACAGCTTTAAAGTCCATATAACAAACAAAAGTTTTGCCTCTAGCACTATTTACACCAGACATGCGACTCAATCTGTCAGTACCTTTCAAGTCTCAACGAACATTTGATTGAAATTTAATAACATGGTTTACATGAACAGATGATAATCCGCTGAGATCACGGCTTTCAAGAGACTGGATTTGCTGATATATCTGTTTTTTGATTTTCTTATAGCTTGAATACAGCTGTTGTAGTTCCTTTGTTTCATCCCAGCTAGATTGTTTTCTACCCTTAGGAAGTGGCGTATACGGTCCTTGGTGTGATAAGCTTGTTTTGTCGGGGATGTAGCGAATACATCTCAGATC
>JAWDGP010006697.1:0-47500 GCA_033675545.1 Elysia crispata
CAGCAGTCTTTCTTTTAATAGACAGACATTGTTTTAATTTCTGCTTGGAACGCACTTCTGTGGAACTGTATATTTTTTTAGCATATTTCAAATTCATCCAGTTGAAATTTTCACTTTCATTTATCTTTTATATCAATGTAGAAGAGACACGGCGTGTATCACTCGTTATGTTTTACAAAAAAGATTTGCGTATTTATTTTCACATGGCACAGCGCCAAAATCGTGACTTTGGGTTATTCGGATAAAATAACACATTGACATTAATTTGTTTCCTCTCCACCAGCTTCTCTGCCAACGAATCAGCTTGATGGGCACAGAACATTTCATGGCATTTTCAATGATCTGTTGGCAAATTGCTGATCTGTCTAAGTTTTATATTCGCAATATGAGTGTTTATCATATCTGTCAATCATAAGTTCAAACTCCCGGAACTGTTTGGAAAATCCGCTATTTACAAAAACCACACTCTTTACACAGCCTAACTGTTTACACCTCTCATGTGTAAGAGAGTGACACGAAGATCTGTCACATCATTGCCATAAAACATAACGATAATAATTGTCGTTCATCTTATTGGTAGTTAATCCAGATTAAGATTAGACTAGGAGGAAACAATTATCTTTGCTCTGCCCCTAAATCTTCAAGAGATTGTCGAATTTGCCCCAATGAACAGCTATGAGCTTGGATTTTTGTTGTTTTTTTTGGCCACAGGTTAGTAACAAGTATTATAAGATCAAGTGTAAAGGCACGACAGGATGACATTCCCTGGTGAGCGTGGTCTGCGAGGAACATCATGTACGTGTCCGTCGCTTAGCAGATTAAGGGTCGGAGCACACCAGGGCCGATATAACGGACAGCCCGTGACAGCCAGGCATCACTTGAATTCTGCTATGTGCACCCAACCTACCTGGTCAGTCGGCACTTGTAATGTTGGGATCAAAGATCACGGTCGGTCGACTATAGCGCCTAAAGAATGAAAATTTACATTCGTCTGAAGGAGAGAGAACTGATTTAAAGAGACTCTTTCTCCAAACGACCCAAGTAAGAACTTGAACCCTCGACCTCCTTATAGCCATTCCTTAGCTGTACCTATTGAGGCATCTGGCACAGCGGAAGATTTTTTATGGATTCTGGATTTGGGTCGATTTTTTAAGTGAAAATATCAGATGGTCGTAACAAAGTACTTGCTAGGTCAATGAGTAAATGATAAGAAAAAATATTTTGTTATCGTTAAAAGATAACTATGTTCACACTGGAAATTATTACTACAGGTTATTAATTACACAAAAACCTGAAGATTTTGCTTAATGTGGAGCTTGATCTATTTGTTCTTAACAAAGGTTAAGTTATTGAAAGAAATAAAGAGACATTGAAACTTTTACACTCAAATCCCTTTTAATTTAAATTCTCATTTTAAATGAATCAAAACAAATAGGAAATTAAAACTTACTCCTTTTTTTCACAGGTTTTATCAGGTTTACGCCAGCATTGATCAGACTTGACAGGGGATGAAACGATCCTGACAGTCAAGGCGAATCATGCTTCTCTTCCAAGGATATCTGATTCTCTTTATGCCAACAGTCAAGGAGAATCATGCTTCTCTTCCCAGGATATCTGATTCTGTTTATGCCAACAGTCAAGGAGAATCATGCTTCTCTTCCCAGGATATCTGATTCTGTTTATGCCAACAGTCAAGGAGAATCATGCTTCTCTTCCCAGGATATCTGATTCTGTTTATGCCAACAGTCAAGGAGAATCACGCTTCTCTTCCCAGGATATCTGATTCTGTTTATGCCAACAGTCAAGGAGAATCATGCTTCTCTTCCCAGAATATCTGATTCTGTTTATGCCAACAGTCAAGGAGAATCATGCTTCTCTTCCAGGATATCTGATTCTGTTTATGCCAACAGTCAAGGAGAATCATGCTTCTCTTCCCAGGATATCTGATTCTGTTTATGCCAACAGTCAAGGAGAATCATGCTTCTCTTCCCAGGATATCTGATTCTCTTTATGCCAACAGTCAAGGAGAATCATGCTTCTCTTCCCAGAATATCTGATTCTCTTTATGCCAACAGTCAAGGAGAATCACGCTTCTCTTCCCAGGTTATCTGATTCTGTTTATGCCAATCTCGAATCACAGATAAAGATCATGAATCTTACTTGTATAGGACAGGTATAATTAGCTGTTACTAAAGTAATTATGATTAAAAAAACAAAAAAACAATAATAACAAGAACAACAATATCAATTACAACAACAAAGATAACAAATATACCATTACTACTACTACTACTACTACTACTACTACTACTACTACTACTACTACTACTACTACTACTACTACTACTACTACTACTACTACAACCACTACCACTACTACTACTACTACTACTACTACTACTACTACTACTACTACTACTACTACTACTACTACTACTACTACTACTACTACTACTACTACTACTACTACTACTACTACTACTACTACTACTACTACTACTACTACTACTACTACTACTACCACTACTACTACTACTACTACTACTACTACTACTACTACTACTACTACTACTACTACTACTACTACTACTACTACTACTACTACTACTACTACTACTAGTACACTGCTATTGCTTCTATCACGACGATGACTACTACTACTAAGAATAATAAAATAATAATAATAATAATAATAATAATAATAATAATAATAATAATAATAATAATAATAATAATAATAATAATAATAATAATAATAATAATAATAATAATAATACGAATCTTGACAAAACTTTTCCAAAGCAAAACTTTTGTTTACATAGTGACGTTTAAAATATGCCAGGTAAGAATTCAATTATGAATAAAAAAAATAGAAAATCAGTGTAGGGAACAGTTATTGATGCTTCAAATTAATAAGCTGATTACTTTATTTGTCCTTTTTAAATGGAATAGAACAACTGTATTCAATAATTTTTTTTTTTATTTTTATCTGATTTAAACTTTGAAGCCGTAGAAACACTTGATGTAAATGGCCGCCGCGACGGAGTTTCCTGTCATCATTTTGTTAAACCCTCATCACTGATTCGTCTATCAAAGTGAAAAATTGCTTTAGTAGTAGAAAATATATTAACGATCTTTGACGGAATTCAGATCTTGATATAAATACAATTGTATGAATTTTTTTCACCTTAGACAGTTAAACATCATCTTTAACTGCTAGCTACCCTGATTAACCAAGATAGCATTAGATAAGCCTAATGCACCAATTTTTTTAACGATGGCCTGAAAATTATACCTAAAACAAACAAACAGAAAAAAAAAATCCCTCACATTCAACTTCAAAGAGTATATTCACATGTTATAGGCCTATTTTGAGTAAAAGAAAATTTGAAGCTGAACTTTAATCTGAAACTCATTAATCTAATAGGCTAGGAGGCTTTTACACTAAAAGTGCTCTAGCAATCCATGTTTCCAAAAAAAAAAAAAAAATTATCCTCAACAAAATACATTTTATTTTTTAAATATATATATATCTAAATATTTACACATAATTATGCATATATTTGTGTGGGAAATTTTCTGACCAGTCAAAATATATTAGTACAAGCTATAGACCCACAGGTTAATGAGAAACGCAGATGTCCGGACTTAGCAAAAACTTCAATTTTTCTGTCCTTTGGTTTATAAAGCAATAATTATTTAGCGAAGCCAGTGCAATTAATGCCTAGCCTATCCGATGCATAAGTGACACGGTATCGTAGATATATACATCTAGCCTGTGACAGATCAATTATCTAATTTTGAATATATTGAAATTTTAAAGACATTGGTAGTATAGTAGTAGAGTATAGTTAACTGAAGGCAGAGAAATTCTCAAGTTTTTTTTTTTCAAACATTTGAAGCACGTAAGATTTTACCAATTGAATTGTGTATGTATTGTTTGACTCCAAACCTATTTTTAACTTATAAGGTATGAACAAGAAATATAAAGCTTCTACTGTAAGATATAGGGAAATAAAATCTCTTCGGCACCTCGAAAAATTTTTGAAACAAGAAAAATCTGAACAAAATAAAACCAGCAGGCATCAACATACACACCCACCCACAAAGATCTCATTTCTTATTTATTTTAACCTTGTAGACAGTAACGTAACGCATTAAAAAAAAAATTCTGCAAACATTAAAAATATGCACTTATTCTGAAAATAAATGATTCTCAGTTGTTAGGAAACTTTTTTAGACAATATTCCAACAGAGCACCATTGTTTACAACATAGGATAAATACAGCTTCCACCTTCTTTGACCAAAACAGTTATGGCGGCACTGGAAAATTACGAAAATACCGGGGAGATCCCGAAGGGCTTGTCTGTGTATCTGTCAGCTCTTACTTAATTTGTGATAGATCCCTCTATTTTCCAAAAATGTCATTGTAAAGTTAACTCCCTTTTACTTTCTTAGAATTCAAGATTTAAGAGCCTTAAACTTTTATTACTTAAATGGTTAAAACTAAAAAAAAAAAAAACTAAAAAAAAAAAAAAAATTAGTAAATAAATAAAAATGCTAAAAAAAGAAAAAAAATAAGATAAAGACATTTACAGGATGATTAGGTTTCATTTTAAGAATTTAAATATATCTGAATTTAATTTTGGTAAAAACAAAATGAAAATTATCAAGTACCCACTCAAAAAATATAATTTTTCTCCCCTGAGAGTGCATGCCTGGACAATAAGAACATAACACACAAGCACACACAAAAATTAAGCATTCGTGTGCAAACTGCAAACAGTTATATTGACATGAAATGAGACGGCATAATTATGGCAAAGAAACATTTTATACAACACAATTTCATCCGTTTTGGGCAAATATTCTCATGAAAGAACAAAACTTTCTAAAATATCACATTACATCAATAAATTGAGATATCAATACATTAAAAATATTACTAGAAGTTCCAGTTCCGGGTTTGTTGCTATAAACATGTATGCAGTTCCTATACGTCAGCTTGATATAGATCAAATTGCTAAAAAATATAATTTTAGCAGCATTCTTTGTAAATGTTAACACACTTGCTAAAAAAGCTATGTTTGTCCATATCAAGTTTGAATGAGGTCTTAATGTGATGCGGTTATCTCAACTGAGGTGATAGGCAAATGTTCCTCTGCAAAATCAACAAAGCTAAAAGATCACATTAGCACATAAAAAAGATAGATGAAATCATGTTCCTAGGGCAGCGCATAGTTCATTCTGGATGGCTTCAGCAATTTAAAATATTGCCATTGTAAAATATTGCTTATGTCTGAATAGATTGTAACAATTCTCTCAGTAATGTATGCAAAAAATGTAAACTAGAAAGCCAAATGAAATGCTGATAAGGACAGCAAAATTATGATATATCCAATATACAAAAATTGGATGCTATAAAGAATTTCCTGCTCATTATTTTACTTAAAGGTCAACTTTGGAACTTGCTGATCACGCTAAAACCTGAGCCTAGGTGGAGAACGCTTTGTATTGGCTTGAATTGACCTGATCTGTAGAAATTTATAAGACAAGCTAGCCCTCTCAAACGTACATCTATGGAAACGGAAACTGGGCACATTCACTTACTCAGGGCTGCTTCAGTGCCAAAAATGACACATCTGACATTATTGCCGTAAACAGTCTTTAATAATTTAATTATAAAATCCTGTAAAACGCCTTCAGTTTTTAGAAGTTAAAATTAAGTCTTAACCCTGATTTTTCTTTGCTGCGACTCCTGCATCTCTGGCTATGATTAGGGTTCTCAGTTTCGATTTTGTTTACACGTGGACTGGTTCTCAAGTTGCTTTATTCATGGGAATGTGGGCAATAATCAGTAGATTGCTCCTTCAAATAAATTTCAAAGAAGTCACAGGCAGGTCCAAATACTAATAATAGAGTTCCAATCTGAAGAAGGAGTTTATATAAAAATTGCTAATGCTCTTTTCAGGAATTAAAAAGTTATTGCGACCAGAAACTAATTCTTCACCATTCCCCCAGCACATAAGCGCTTTGTATGAAGAAAAAATTTCTGGGAATGACTTTGAAAATTGTTACCTGTAGATCTTATGGATACTAGAATTCAAAATGATTGATAGGCAGCCTCACACATTCGGGATAAATCTAATTGAAGCTTGTTCGCACCAAGATCTAGATCTTGTTCTAACTACTGCTACATCTAAATCCAGATCAAGATGTATGTTTTCACTGTTTGTTCACTCAAATTTTTTCAGTTATGAAATAGTTTAGTTTTTAAATTTAATTAATTTTTTTTAAATTACCAAGTTTTATATTCTGAACTTAAAAAAAAGAAGAACTTGCATCTCCTTGCCATATTAGTAAACTCAAAATTAAAAGTGACAGTATATATAGAAAAAATAAAAAAAACTGCGTTTCTCTATTTTTTATGAAATTAGTTTCCATAACTTATAGAACTTTAATTGTGGTTGGAATTTAATATTGACTGTTGAGCAATAACTTATGCTTAGAGGATGATTTTGCGCATTATAAGAATGTTATTTTTGTTGCATATTAAGTTAATTATATTCTCTTAGAAAAAATGTGTTCCTTAGAATTATCTTAGAAATACCCGCCAATAAATATTGAAAAAGGGCTTGGGATTATGGTATATTGACATTATTTTTACCTCATTATCTCATAACTTTCTTCCTCCATAACTTTGTTTTTACCATCTGTTGTTTTTTTCTGCAAGATTTTGCATAGATCTGCAAAAGCTTTTCAGGACTTTTCCTTCGGTGTCAGCTCAATCAGAAAGTTTCTGTTAATTTCAGTTTTGAGAACCTTGCTGTTGTGAGTAAAAGGCTGTGACACAGACACTGCCTGCTAGTCTGGTTAACATAGAGGTTGTCGGAGAGGACTTAAAAAGTCTCTTCAAAATAATTAAAAAGTCTCTCCAAAATAATCAAAAAATTGATATAGCTGTATAGAGTTTGTTTGAGTACAGGAATCCCTTCAAGACATTATCCTGGAAGTAAGCGGATGCTTGTATTATGGTTATAAAACTTTCATCAGCCATCTCAATTGTAGAAGGCTCAAAGTATCAATATGATTGTTTTTTTACAATTTTAGCTTTGAAGCCAATCATATGTTTTAGACTGATTACTTTATAATGGGCTTTTGTTCCAAATCCTCAAATAAGGTGGCCTTTTTTTCTGTCTCAATATAATTTAAAACTATGTAAATCCATCTCTCATTCGTAGGTTGGACCTGGCTCTACAACAATTTTAATTTTTGTTTCATAAAGTGTGTGTCAAAGATCTATATAGCATTCAAAGAAAGAACCATTTTTTTCTCCCTTTATGTCTGGCCCATTCCAATAAAGAATTCCCATTTATTTACTTTTTATTTTAAATAACTGACAAAGAGATTATCAGTTACTTCCCTTATTTATAATATAAAAACTAAATGTGGCAAGGATCGGTAATGAATGGGTAAAACATTTCATAGAAACAGTACGTACTATGTTTTTTTTAATGTTTGTCTCTCTGTGATTATTTTTATACATTGATATCTTATATTTTATTTAGTTCTTTTTATAATTTTCAGAAGTTATGTTTTTTAGTCCCTTAGTCTCTCGAGTCAACAATGTGGGGGTGTGGGGGAAAAGTTCAGGATTTTTTTCCTAGTCATTTGACACCTCTGTATAGTTCATGTAATGAAGGATCAACCATCTCTGTTGAAGTAATTAAATACTCTTTTTAGAAAATATAATTTCATCCCCAATTTAAAACTATATTCAACTCTAGCAGCCTTCCATGGTCTGATGGTATACCTCCAACAGTACATGACTAAACTGAATGATTTTACTGTCTGTCTATCTTCAGGACCTGACTAGGACCTGGAACCAGGACGGCGACGCGATACCGTACAGAGCATGCAGGTGGACAAAATTGGGGACAAATTCAGGGCTGACCACAAAGAAAAAAAATCCTAAGCACCTCAAGGAGAAAAATAAGCTCTACCTGAAGGTCAGTTGCTGTAAGCTTTGCTAATGACATAACCAAAATAACTCAGTTTTAATTTGCGTAAGCCTGAGGTGCTAATTTACCGCAATTGAAAACTTTATTTTGTCATTCATGCAAAATCTGCTATAGAACTGCCACTTCACAGCAATAAAGCATGTCCTCTTGTTTGGAAATTTCGATAAAAACTTAACCCATTTCTATTTTATGAAAGAAAACCTCAAACTTCCAAAGCTAAACTTTATTCATCTGCCTAGCCATTAAATTTTAAACCATTTGCAGCCATTATTCAGCAAACCTTTCACCTCTCAAACCATGCATCTCAGTTATTTAATACATTTGGATGGCAGCATCATAACTATGTTCCTATGGTATTACCTCTCTAGTCTGGTTGTATTAACCCAAAGATGGAAGAAGGGTTCCATAAGATTTAAGAACTTCACCATGAATCCAATTGGCTACACATTCTCTTTGAAAAATGGTAAAAAAATAGCAAATAATTTCAGGATGGCTTCTTGAACCCAGCAACAAGGTTATTAATTTATTTGAAACATATTTCTCCTCAAGATTTCTATGGAACTCTATCAATCATACAGAGATGAGTACATTTTTTTATATTTTTATCCCTTTTGCATAACTTCTTTGTCAGAGGTACCTTGAAACTCTATAAACAAGTTTCTATATTTTTTATAGATTTCATTTTATTACATATGTATCCCTTCTCATGATATATAATCCAGGGCCAAAGGTGACTTAGTCTGCGCACCTCATGACATCAGACCAATCCACAAATGTGCAGCGACCATGGATGTTGGTATTTATTGTCTCATAGCTGTATGATTTGATCTAGCATAAGAATTTCTTTCATTTTTGTAACCTGTCACAGAACTCCAACAAAGTACTCATAAAAAGAGGAACTGTTTAAAAACAGAATTTGGCTCATGAAAAATATTAATATCTATTAATTTATTGCTTTCTGTTATTATGTTCAACTACTCGACATCAATTTCATACAAGAATGAATCGTTGAATGACCAAAAAGTCACACGGCTCTTTCAAATATTTCCCAATGTTCTTGAACTATGATATTATCTATTTTTTATGAGCGAGAAATCTCCGAACATCTAAGTTGCTAAAACATTGAGACTGAAAAAAAGTAAGAGGAGGAAAGACTTGTCTCTTTTGCCCCCCAAAAAAGTCTTTATAATTTGGATCACTTTGCATCTAATTTGACAAGTAACATATAAAATATTTATGGCTACTCACAGGGACCAAGAAATAATTTAAAGCCTTTTTAACAAATATACTTTGCACTTTATATTTCTGCAGAGAGAAGGGCAGACCTACAGGAGTGGAGCACTGATATTAGCAGGTGTAATTAGTTTCTTCTCTTTACAGTGAACCACAAAGTGTCGGCACTCGGGCTGTGTTTTAGTGGTGTGTGTAGAGAACCGCAATGTGGGAACTTTCAGTGAAAGATGTGGAGAAGGCCAAACTTGGAGTCTATCCTAAGGTTCAGTTGTTTGCCAGTCTTTTGAATAAGCCAATGAAACTTTTTTTCTCCAAGAGTACTTCTATCTTTTTTGTTCCACATAAGTATTAAATGAGTGGCCGAAAATGACAGGCATTCCAAGACTAGCAACCCTGCCTGCCTAAGCTCACAGAATGTATTTCGGGTCTTTTGTAGAAAAAACATGTTTTTATTTTGTCGCAAAAGTTTATCATGTTAAATTGACAAGAGTAAAAGACAAAAAAAAAAATTGTTCCTTTTTCCTAACAACAATAAGCGTTCTATATCATTTGTCATGCTACTATGGTACCAATTTTACACTTCAGGTTTTGTTTTGCTTTCAAGTTGCTTATGGCTTTAATCTGTTTTTTTAAGCATGACAAACCTTTTCTAATAGCAGCAGAGGTCAGAACAGTTTGTGCATGCAGTTTCTGACATCATGAGACAAACAAGCTGAGACAGGCTGTTCAATGACACTGAGGATTATGTGAGGCAGATGGCCAATCTTGAGTTTCGACACCTTACAAATGGATCATATCGCTGATCAAATGCTATGCTATTGAGCAAAAGTTTTTTTTTTTGTGGTTTGGAATGGATTTCATCATTAATTAAGCTAGGCAGTTCAGCCTCAGCTACTAGTGTTGAAGTATTTCCCAAATTGGTACCATTCAAAAATCTCACCAATCTTGCATCTTATTGGATGGTCCACTCGGTGCAGGGGAAGTCTGCTGCCTAATGAAGTGAAACAGAGAAATGAATGTCTGCCTCTGGCTATTGAAGAAATTTTTTTGGATGAAAGTAAAGAATGGAATTGAAGCGAATCGAAATGCAGATTTTTTTTTTTTTTGGTGAAAAATTGATCTTTAAAGCAACAAATGCATGGTTTCTGAATTTTTTTTTTATAAGAAATTATGAGCCAGATGAAATTGGGTGCAATTAAGCATTGAAAAGTGCCAATTAGATTATGTTACAATAATGAAATGTTTAAAATTGCTAGTTAAACATAAATTAGTGTCATAGAAAATATAATTTGTTTAGTGTATACTCTGAAAACAAATAAACATGCTGCAGTAGAATAAAACATGGAGATATTATGGAGCACTGGAAACTGGTAAAAAGCAAATATAATTCAATATTAAAGCAGCAGGCAAAATTGTTGAAACTTTACAGTAATGAAAGGGAAAGTATACATGCTGAAAGACTCAAGGCATGTGAAAACTGCAAAAATTACACAGCATATGTAATAGCGAGAATGAGAATTGCTATAACATAGATTCAGTAAAAACTAACATTTGGCAATCCAAGTAAATCATTTTCTTTTTAGTTTTAATAGAGAAAGGACCCTTTGAAGTAGAAGAAAATGTGCTTTTAAGTTCATCTCTCTCTGTCTCTCTGTCTCTCTCTGTCTGTCTGTCTGTCTGTCTGTCTGTCTGTCTGTCTCTCTCTCTCTCTCTCTCTCTCTCTCTCTCTCTCTCTCTCTCTCTATATATATATATATATATATATATATATATATATATGTATATTCACATGTATCTATCTGTTTTTATCTATTAACACAGCATGCCGCAAAGCTCTCATGATCATCCCACAACTGTATATTTCTAGTTCGAATGGTGTGGCTATTCCAGGCCCAGCCAACTCACGCATCTTAGGTGACGAAGGGTGGACAGTGGTCATAACAGACGACGCTCCAGAGGAAAAGATACAAGGCGAGAGAGCTCAACACCTGTCTTGTCTGAGAATGTGATCTGGAGATGACAAGCTGAGAGAAAAATTTTCAAGAAAATTATTTGTGATTTTTCTATCTATAAAGGACTTGAACAAGCCATCTCCCTTTATTCTGAACATTCAAAATTTGCTATGTCGGGGTGAGTTAGTTTGATCCGCTTCAAGAAGATTAAACTTGTTTGACAAAAGATATGTGAACAGGGTAGACAAGCAAAACTAGATTTGCATTAAAGTATGGGCCGGAAGGTTTAGCTGTATTTTCTGTCGTCCCCAGGCTGTTCTCACTGGGTTGGTCAGAGCAGGTAAGCAATTTGGTTTTATTAGAATTTTTTTGACCTGTCCATTTAGAATGACTATATTGCTCTGCTCTTAAATTTCACCTGAATAGATAGATGTTAGAATTGAATCTTAGTTGGAGGTTGAAATAAGCCCGTAATACTTGGGCTTATAAAGCTTTGTATTTAGGTGACCACTTTCAGATGCCCCTTTGTGACATTTCTAACCTCTATCACCAATCAATCAATAAGATGCCCTGCTCTTGAGTGTAGGCAATAATAACCTTCCACATATCTCAATTCCTCGTCACTTTTAGTGCATCTGTCACTTGTCTTACATTTAGCAACTTTTTAAATCCCTCCAATATCTTTTCTCTCTATTTTCCCCTACTACATTTTCCTTCGATCACTCTACTTGTTCCAGTTTCTCTCTTCTCATCACAAATGGTTACCTGACGTTTACGTATTTTATTAATGAGTGATCTTGTTGTGTCAGCTTCATTCTCTGCAGTCTATGAAATTTATAGCATTTTCTGTAGGAACCACGTTTCTGTCAACTCCCGTTTTTTTTGTTTGTTTTTTTGTAGCTGATTTAAAATTGTCCAGGCTTGTATCCATACATCAGAATGGGTTCAATATAGCTCTCCAGGGCCTCTTTTTCTTATGTCTATGCAGGTTTATATATTTGTTAGTTCTTATTTTCATTGCCTGAGAACTAATTTTTGCTTTCGTTTTTCTTGTTGCGATTTCAGTGCTGTTGCTTCCATGGCTTGATATTAAAGAATCCAAATGTTTAAATTTATCTCTTTGCATAAGTTTAGCCTTTGATAAAAATGTTGATTCTTGGACACTCATTGTTAAGACTCACTATCCTTACTTCTGTCTTTTTGCTGTTCAAGTCCAACCCTTTAAACATTGCAAGATTTCTTTATTTTTTGGAATCAATACAATGTCATTGGCCTATTCCAAGTTGTGTATGTTGTGCCTTCCTCCTTTAACTACTGGTTATCCTTCTAGGTTTTGCATAATAATTTCACTGTAGAGAGAAAGGTTTGGGGAAAACACACAAACTTGTCTGCGCCACGCTTTATTTTTTTAAATGAGCTGATTTCCCCATCAACTCGCATTACAGCTGTGTGTACCTAGTAAACGTTTTTCAAACACTTGTAGATCTTTTCCATCCATGTCCAACTGTGTAAGTTGTGTGGTTATCTCATCATGTCATACTCTGTCAAATGCCTTGGTGTAGTCACTGAAGCACAGATAGACCTCTTTTTGTACTTCTAGAAATCAATAATAGTTCGAAGGATTTAGATATAATTTGTTGTTCTTTTTCCCTCACAAACCCACACTGATTTTTGTTTCTGATAATTCTTGAGAATATAATTATTGGTGATGTAAGACTGATTGTTCTATGCAATCCACTCCCTTACCACTGTGTTTTTTTTTTTTTGGGGGGGGGTGGGGGGGGGGGGGAAGCAATGCTATAAATGTAAATTTAGAGATACATGGTGGAATCTGACCTGTGAAAAAAATTTTTGTTGACTAATGTTGTGATCTTATCAGTTCCATAGTCTTCAAGTGCTTCTAATAGTTCCACTGATATACTGTTTAGACTGGTTGCTTTGCTTGGTTTCATCTTTCTTATTGCTGCCTGTAACACGTTGTGCTATAAGTTGATCTATTCATTTCCTCACCCTTTTTTTGGTGCGTAACTTTTGGGTAGCGGATTGATTAGATCTATGTACATTGTTTTATTTAGTTGCATAATGTTTGTATTTCAAGCCTAAGAACTTAGTTTTGTTTATTAAACACAGTTGGCACTTTGTATGGCCTAGATTCTTCTGGAATCTCCGACCTAGTTCTAGCATAGTAAAGATGTCGTCACCCCTTGTTTACCTTTTTGTTGATTGATTGACAATTGCTAATGACGTGTACCAAGAATATTCTCTTATGATTTATGTAATTCCTTTTCTGGATGATTCAACGAGATTTTGTATAAATAAGAGTAGAAATTATGTTTAGTCAGTCAACATCAAGTCTACAGTGAGTGATTGTTAAGTCTACCTACAGTGAGTGATCGTAGAGTCAAGCTCTTGTGTTGGATTAAACAGTTTGCAATTTTTACTTGCGGAGTTCAGACTTATTTTCTACGGACGAGTCGTGTGATTGGCTGTATATATTTTCATACCCCTAGACAAACAGAGCCTAACAGGTCACCCCCATCCAAATCTATTACACTGCCCAGATCTTATTTTTCATGATAGTCGAACCAGGAAAATTGAACTTTAGTACATTGTAATCCTTTCTGTGGTCTGCAAAAGTTACCTTATGTACTAAACTAATCATCTGTCTAGGATGTTTTCTTGATCATAATAATGTCACCAATTTTTTTTACTTTAAGCATCCTATCGACGATGAGCAGATTTTCAAGCATCCTATCGACGATGAGCAGATTTTCTCTTTCCAGAGATTTTGTCGATGTTCCGGTGCATCTGTGGGGTGGGTCAATGTTTCTGCACCTTTGATCCACTTCTCTTTGGCAGCTTTGTGCTTTTTTCATGATTTCCTTAAGCAATGTTTCATATTATTCTCTATTACTTCTTACTTACCTTTTTTCCTTGGTTTCCAAATTATCCTCTGTCATCCACATTTGTTTTATGTCTCTATTGACTCTTGGTATTTGTTCTTCTGCTGATTTTGCCTCTGCTTTGAACTTAACCCATAGTTGGTGCACTTCCTCAGCTTCTCCTAAGAATTAGAATTTATTTTACTCAAACACACCATATATATTTCACTTGACTTGGCTCTGTTAAAATCCGAGTAAACCTCTGTCTTAGCCATCGGAGATTCGTCAATTAGATCTTTAAGTTGCCAAGTGCAAATGGAGGGTTCACAAAAAGGCAAAGAGTGGAATTACTTCCCTGGTGTAATAAAGTAGAAAAACATGAAACTATTAAGAAATTTACTAGATATAGACTGTATTTAAGATTTCTTTCCTTATATCAAGGGCTAACTACATTGCGCATGTGTTGTAACAATTCAGTTTGACATTGCTCAAAGGATATAAAGTAATTTTTAGCCTCTCTTCCTCAAGCTTTCTGCCATTGAATTATAATGCTGCAGGTACTAACCTAATAGCTATGATCATAACTTTATTTATATTAAATTCTTTTAGGCAGAAAACTTTAAATAGAAAAGTGATTCAGCCTCAACCAACTTTGAGTGAATAGTAAATTACAGGGAAGAGAATTTTTTCTGTAAATTTACAAAATTCCGTATATTTTGAACATTCATGCGATTGTTCATAAATCCTGTCCTTGTAACAGTCCCAAACTTTTATCTGAAAGATTCCACGTATGTAAAAATTTTCCGGAAAAGAAATTGTGAAAATGTGACAATAAGACGAGTACAATATTTAAAATGTAACAATATGACGAGTACAATATTTAAAATGTGACAATACGACGAGTAGAATATTTAAAATGTGACAATACGAGTACGATATTTTTCTGTTATCTATTATCAATCTGTGCGGAAGTATAAAACTGGGTGATGTATTATGCTGATATTGTGTATTTTTATATTCTTATTTATATTTCGAATTCCAATATTGAGTTTGAAACTGAACTAATTAACAAACCATTCCTCTTTTTACATCAAAATTGTTTCTATCGGGTTTCACAAACTTTACTTACTGAGTACTGTGTTTTACATCTAATAAGTGCATTTTTTTGTATTGAGACGTTTCTTTTGTTTAAATGAAATAAATTGTCGTGATTTAATGATTTCCACCATATTCTTTTCGCAATTTTTACCTGTAAAAAAGTGTAATGAAAAAGAAATTAAAGTGATCCTGATTTTAATGTGTGCTGTTTTTTTTGGGGTTTTTTTGTTTGTTTTGTTTTGTTCTTAACAAGATGCTTTTGTTGATTTTAGTTACTTTTTTGTTTGGTATAGGTGTTATTTCTAATATTAGCCTTTCTTGTACAGGTTTGCCAATCCCTGATTTTATAGTAATTGATAGCATATCTTAAGTGACAGAAAAATGAATATTAATGCAAATATTATTGCTGGTTCATGTATAGAAACGAACATGGAACTTTGAGAAAGTACACAGCAGGTATGGCCAATCTAAAGCGTATAAATACAGAGCTTTGTTAGTTTAAGCACAGGACAGGGTTGTTTATGAGATAAGCCAAACAAAGCTACTGGGAAAATATTGCAAGGAAACTTGCAGGTTTGGGGGTTTGCAATAGAGATAAAAATGTAGTTTTCACATCCCCATAGCGTCTTTTATTTCTTGGTCCTACTGGCTCTTTTAGAGCAATGTGTTTTAAGTGTATGGAAGTTATATAGCGATTTGAGGCAATCTTTGTACACTAGGTGTCAATGTATTGAGATAGTAATTTTCTATTTTGTGTAACAAAACTAATGGATCAGAGGTGATAAGGCCAGGCCTCTTTGTTCTAGCATTTTTTTTATAGGACTTTAGGTGTGTAATAGATTTGATGATGGGGGTGATCTATTAGGCTCTGTTTGTCTAGGGTTATGTAAAGATATACAGCCAATCACACGACTCGTCCGTAGAAAATAAGTCCGAAGTCCGCAGTAAAAATTGCAAACTGTTTAATCCAATACAAGAGCTTGACTGTACAATCACTGTAGGTTGACTCAATAATCAGTTACTGTAGGTAGACTTAACAATCACTCACTTTAGACTTGATGTTGACTCACTGTAGACTCGATGTAATCATTTAATAATGTAAATTATTAAACATAATAAGAGAATATTCTTGGCACACGTCATAAGCAATTAGCAACCAATCAAAACAAAGATAAACAAGGGGTGACGAGATCATTACAATGCTAGAACTAAGTCGGAGATTCCAGAAGAATCTTGACCATTCAAGTGCGGGCAGTGTTCAATAAACAAAACTAAGTTCTTAGGCTTGAAATACAAACGTTATGCAACTAAATAAGATAATGTACAAAGATCTAGCCGATCCGCTACGCACCGAAAAAGGGTGAGGAAATGAATAGATCAACTTATAGTACAATACGTTACAAGGTCACATACTTTTTCTTCCTATTTCAAACTTTAGAGACATGCCATATGGAACTCCCGAGTTGTTTTGGAATTTTTTTTCATAAGATGAAAAGGTAATAAAAAAAAAAAAAAAGATACCAGTTTGTTTGTTTGTTTTTTTTGTTTTTTTTTTAAACCAGAGTTACCTATCATGGAACTAAGAGTGAGAGTTACATCAGAGGTAATACTAGTAGTTCTGAGTCCCACAGCATCTTGACTTGTTTGCGATTATACATGTTTTTTTGTTTTGTTTTGTAAATTCATTGCCTCGTATTCCACAGTGCTTTTTTTTTTAATTTTTTTTTTTATTTTCTAGACTAAAATGATGAAGCTATGTATGTATTTGCAAAATGACAGGGCGAAAAACTAGACTTTACTGAGAAATTTGCTCGCAAAAATATTTTAAAGAATTAGAAATTTTTTTTAGTATGAAGACATTAGAATCATTATGTTGGCCAATATAAGCCTACGTTGTGTCACATGACAGACATTCAAAAAATCAAATATATTGAAAATAAGCATATATATTAACATAAAACACAACAAATTCAATATACACATGAATTATTATTAAAATAATTTTTTTACCTTTATCTGATTGTCCACCTGAGTTGAAAGACTTGAAAATACAACAACAAAAGTTCACCCCTTTTATTGTAAGCCTTAATGAATAAAAGATTAGATATAAAACCCAGAGTACAACCATAAAATTCACTCCTTTTATTGTAAGCCTTAATGGATAAAAAACAATGAGTAAAACTTAACACAGCAGCTGAAACTCCTTTGTCCTTTGCCGCCTGGCAGGATAGCTATCTCATTCAATCAAATATTTATTTCTTTTTGCCAGGCAAAAATCAGAACGAAAGGTCAAAATAGAACACATTAATGGCAGAGTATAGAAAGAAATTAGGCCTTTCCAATATTCTGACGTCTTCCATTTTGTATGCACATTTTGGCTCTAGATGTTTCCTCTAAAACTAATTTGGGACAATGAGAGTCAGTAATGCTCATTCGCTTACACAAGCGCCACTTACCGGTGTCTAAATATATTGTAGATACTGTCAACAGCCACCGACAAAGACCCCACTCGCATACCAGCTGGCGAGCTAAAAAAAAGACCAAGAACAACCTCAACCGTTTAAAGTCAATAACACAAGACAGAACGCAGTGGAGGAGACTATCACATTCTCAGCGAACATCTGAGGTCAATAGCAGAAGACAGAACACAGTGGAGGAGACTATCACATTATCAGCGAACATCTGAGGTCAATAACAGAAGACAGAACACAGTGGAGGAGACTATCACATTATCAGCGAACATCTGAGGTCAATAGCAGAAGACAGAACACAGTGGAGGAGACTGTCACATTATCAGCGAACATCTGAGGTCAATAGCAGAAGACAGAACACAGTGGAGGAGACTGTCACATTATCAGCGAACATCTGAGGTCAATAGCAGAAGACAGAACACAGTGGAGGAGACTATCACATTATCAGCGAACATCTGAGGTCAATAGCAGAAGACAGAACACAGTGGAGGAGACTATCACATTATCAGCGAACATCTGAGGTCAATAGCAGAAGACAGAACACAGTGGAGGAGACTATCACATTATCAGCGAACATCTGAGGTCAATAGCAGAAGACAGAACACAGTGGAGGGGACTATAACATTATCAGCGAACATCTAAAGTCAAAAGCAAAAGACAGAACACAGTGCAGGAGACTATCACATTATCAGCGAACATCTGAAATCAATAGCAGAAGCCAGAACACAGTTGAGGAGACTATCACATTATCAGCGAACATCTGAAGTAAATAGCAGAAGACAGAACACAGTGGAGGAGACTATCACATTATCAGCGAACATCTGAGGTCAATAGCAGAAGACAGAACACAGTGGAGGAGACTATCACATTATCAGCGAACATCTGAGGTCAATAGCAGAAGACAGAACACAGTGGAGGAGACTATCACATTATCAGCGAACATCTGAGGTCAATAGCAGAAGACAGAACACAGTGGAGGAGACTATCACATTATCAGCGAACATCTGAGGTCAATAGCAGAAGACAGAACACAGTGGAGGAGACTATCACATTATCAGCGAACATCTGAGGTCAATAGCAGAAAACAGAACACAGTGGAGGAGCCTATCACATTATCAGCGAACATCTGAGGTCAATAGCAGAAGACAGAACACAGTGGAGGGGACTATAACATTATCAGCGAACATCTAAAGTCAAAAGCAAAGGACAGAACACAGTGGAGGAGACTATCGCATTATCAGCGAACATCTTAAGTTGATAGCAGAAGACAAAACTCAGTGAAGGAGACTATCACATTATCAGCGAACATCTGAAGTCAATAGCAGAAGACAGAACACAGTGAAGGAGACTATCAGCGGTCATCTGAGATCAATAGGAGAAGACAGAACACAGTGGAGGAGACTATCAGCGAACATCTGAGGTCAATAGTAGAATACAGAATACAGTGGAGAGACTATCAGCGAACATCTGAGGTCAATAGCAGAAGACAGAACAGTGGAGGAGACTATCAGCGAACATCTGAGGTCAATAGTAGAATACAGAATACAGTGGAGAGACTATCAGCGAACATCTGAGGTCAATAGTAGAATACAGAATACAGTGGAGAGACTATCAGCGAACATCTGAGGTCAATAGTAGAATACAGAACACAGTGGAGGAGACTATCAGCGAACATCTGAGGTCAATAGTAGAATACAGAATACAGTGGAGGAGACTATCACATTATCAGCGAACATCTGAGGTCAATAGCAGAAGACAGAACAGTGGTGGAGACTATCAGGGAACATCTGAATTCAATAGCAGAAGACTGAACATAGTGGAGAGACTATCAGCGAACATCTTAAGTAAATAGCAGAAGACAGAACACAGTGGAGGAGACTATCACATTATCAGCGAACATCTGAGGTCAATAGCAGAAGACAGAACACAGTGGAGGAGACTATATCATTATCAGCGAACATCTGAGGTCAATAACAGAAGACAGAACACAGTGCAGGAGACTAACCCATTATCAGCGAACATCTAAAGTCAATAGCAGAAGACAGAACATAGTAGAGAGACTATCAGCGAACATCTAAAATCAATAGCAGAAGACAGAACATAGTAGAGAGACTATCAGCGAACATCTGAAGTCAATAGCAGAAGACAGAACATAGTGGAGAGACTATCAGCGAACATCTGAAGTCAATAGCAGAAGACAGAACATAGTGGAGAGACTATCAGCGAACATCTGAAGTCAATAGCAGAAGACAGAACATAATGGAGAGACTATGAGCAAACAATTGAAGTCAATAGCAGAAGACAGAACATAATGGAGAGACTATGAGCAAACAATTGAAGTCAATAGCAGAAGACAGAACATAATGGAGAGACTATGAGCAAACAATTGAAGTCAATAGCAGAAGACAGAACATAGTAGAGAGACTATCAGCGAACATCTGAAGTCAATAGCAGAAGACAGAACATAGTAGAGAGACTATCAGCGAACATCTGAAGTCAATAGCAGAAGACAGAACATAGTAGAGAGACTATCAGCGAACATCTGAAGTCAATAGCAGAAGACAGAACATAGTAGAGAGACTATCAGCGAACATCTGAAGTCAATAGCAGAAGACAGAACATAGTAGAGAGACTATCAGCGAACATCTGAAGTCAATAGCAGAAGACAGAACATAGTAGAGAGACTATCAGCGAACATCTGAAGTCAATAGCAGAAGACAGAACATAGTAGAGAGACTATCAGCGAACATCTGAAGTCAATAGCAGAAGACAGAACATAGTAGAGAGACTATCAGCGAACATCTGAAGTCAATAGCAGAAGAAAGAACACAGTAGAGAGACTATCAGCGAACATCTGAAGTCAATAGCAGAAGACAGAACAGTGGAGAGACTATCAGCGAACATCTGAAGTCAATAGCAGAAGAAAGAACACAGTAGAGAGACTATCAGCGAACATCTGAAGTCAATAGCAGAAGAAAGAACACAGTAGAGAGACTATCAGCGAACATCTGAAGTCAATAGCAGAAGAAAGAACACAGTAGAGAGACTATCAGCGAACATCTGAAGTCAATAGCAGAAGAAAGAACACAGTAGAGAGACTATCAGCGAACATCTGAAGTCAATAGCAGAAGAAAGAACACAGTGGAGAGACTATCAGCGAACATCTGAAGTCAATAGCAGAAGTCAGAACATAGTAGAGACTATCAGCGAACATCTAAAGTCACTAGCAGGATACAGAACATAGTAGAGAGACTATCAGCGAACATCTGAAATCAATAGCAGAAGAAAGAACACAGTAGAGAAACTATCAGCGAACATCTGAAGTCAATAGCAGAAGACAGAACATATTGGAGAGACTATCAGGAAACAATTGAAGTCAATAGCAGAAGAAAGAACACAGTAGAGAGACAGCCGAGGCGTCCAAGTCAGAGCACTCTGATTGGAACGGCGATGTAATTATAGAGAGAAAGATGGTATTGGTTTTGATTCTCTACTGTTGGTGAAGCGGTGAAGCCATATTACAGCCGAGCGATCTGCACCATGTGACTTGGTGTTCCTCTGATAGTCCCCCACCGGTTACCCTTGCTCCGGAGGTAACAGGGCTGTATACTACTGCGGCATTGCATGGCGGCTGAGGAAAAATATGTAAATAATGTCATTCAAATTCTAAATGTCGGAGGCTACTACTATTATTTTTCAACAATGGAATGGCCAGTGTTTTTATTTGCATGATATAACCCTCCCTTCCTTCTCTCTCTCTCTCTCTCTCTCTCTCTCTCTCTCTCTCTCTCTCTCTCTCTCTCTCTCTCTCTCTCTCTCTCTCTCTCTCTCTCCCTCCCCCCCCCTCCCTCTCCCCCTCTCTTTTATTTTCCTTTCCCTTCTTCGTTGTAAACAGAAGAAAAAAAAGTGATATATGAATAGATTTAGAGAAGTAAGGCAGTGTCCGATTTATTACAATAAAATAAATAAAAATTTTGAGATGAAAACTTTTCTTAGCATTGTGGTCGGTATACGACTGCTATTGTTGAACGATGCATGATCAGACGGAGCTAGCTCGGAATTTTTTTTTTTTACACCGATCATAATTAAGTGATCGACAAGGTACTTTTCTGAAGTAGGGGAAAGGTGGATAGGAGAGATAGCAGGGAAGGGAGAGACAGGGAAAGAGATATAAACAGAGAGACGGACAGACAGACAGACAGACAGAAAAAGAGGGCAAGAGGTAGATAGGTAGATAGAGGTGCACGTAAATGATACATAATGTCAAAACTATAGCTCAGTGCAATCCTCACGCAAAGAAACAGGCAGAGACACAAAGATAGAGAAACAGGCAGAGACACACAGATAGAGAAACAGAGAGAGACACACAGATAGAGAAACAGACAGAGACACACAGAGGCAGAGAGAAAATGGAAGAGAGTAAGAGGGGGAGAGGAAGTGAGAGATAGATAGATAGAGAAAGAGAGAGGTTCACTAAAAAGATACATTGATTTAAAATTAAAGCTCATTGCAACCCTGTTTCACTTTAACTAGATCTAGTCTGCTAATATATATTCATATACATTTCTACATAATGCAGACCATTCTTTACAAAACAAATATCTTGTCAACTATTCTTAAATTACAAACGGTCGCGTCCACGCCGACTTAGTTTATTCTGGTACGCCGAATCCAAATCAGAGATTCATCCTTTGGAAAAAAAAAATATTATCTAAGATTTGATTTTTTGATATAATTTTACTCCTTGCCTGTTAAAAAAAAATAAAATGTGTGCATATGACGCGGTGAAATTTCGGTTTTCCCCAAATCTTTCTTTCAGTGCACCATCGCTCTGTCTGTTGCCTGCAGGAACCTATGACGTCACAAGCATATCTAAGAACCATCGTCAATACAAACGGATGAAAGCTTAACATAAAGAACTGAGAACCAGAAATAAGTATTTAGATCTATTTATCCTTCATTGTGCTTTAAATCAAATTATGATGATGTAGACTTAAACTATGAACAAATTATGTTTACGTTTTGCAACTACGATGTGTTGTGTTTGCTTTCTTTTGGATTTCTTTCTTTGTGAAGGTAAAGTAATTTTAGTCTAGTGCAATGTTTATAGTCAACCGCATTAGATAAAGATTTCAAAATACATATTAGATAACTTTTATCTTTGGATTGAAATTTTTTTTATGCTCCTAGATTCTCCGAATGGGTAATGTACCTCTATCATACTAAAGACGAATTCTCTGGATTCAAAATTTCAACAGGACAATATTTACCTTATCATATAGATAGAACCTATGAATGCCTCAAGTAGGTGCAAATCATCTTCCAACAATGAATAACCAATTAAAAAAAACACGGCATCATATCCTAGATCAATATCATGTTTTACACTTAACTAAAGTACCCAATCAGAAGTCATACCGAAATGTATCAAATGACTATTGTTTATTCAAAGAGTATAAAACGTTTGAAAACGTATATCTGTAAGTACTCGCATTATATCCCCATTAAATTCTTACTGTAAACACATTATTTTTTTATTGTCAATGAAAGGAGATGATCTGATCATAATTTTAATACATTTCGATTCATCGTCACTTTTAGTGCGTCTATCACTCTTCCTATATTTGCCCACTTTGTTAATTACGACAATCCGTCCAACATCTTTTCTCGTCCAACATCTTTTCTCGTCCAATATCTTTTCTCGTCCAACATCTTTTCTCGTCCAACATCTTTTCTCGTCCAATATCTTTTCTCGACCAACATCTTTTCTCGTCCAAGATCTTTTCTCGTCCATCATCTTTTCTCGTCCAATATCTTTTCTCGTCCAACATCTTTTCTCGTCCAATATCTTTTCTCGTCCGTCATCTTTTCTCGTCCATCATCTTTTCTCGTACATCTTTTCTCGTCCATCATCTTTTCTCGTCCAACATCTTTTCTCGTCCAACATCTTTTCTCGTCCATCATCTTTTCTCGTCCATCATCTTTTCTCGTCCAACATCTTTTCTCGTCCATCATCTTTTCTCGTCCGTCATCTTTTCTCGTCCATCATCTTTTCTCGTCCAACATCGCTTCTCAACCAACATCTTTTCTCGTCCAACATCTTTTCTCGTCCAACATCTTTTCTCGTCCATCATCTTTTCTCGTCCAATATCTTTTCTTGTCCAACATCTTTTCTCGTCCATCATCTTTTCTCGTCCAACATCTTTTCTCGTCCAATATCTTTTCTTGTCCAACATCTCTTCTCGTCCATCATCTTTTCTCGTCCAACATCTTTCCTCGTCCATCATCTTTTCTCGTTCATCATCTTTTCTTGTCCAACATCTTTTCTCGACCAACATCTTTTCTCGTCCAACATCTTTTCTCGTCCATCATCTTTTCTCGTCCAACATCTTTTCTTGTCCAACATCTTTTCTCGTCCATCATCTTTTCTCGTCCATCATCTTTTCTCGTCCAACATCTTTTCTCGTCCAACATCTTTTCTCGTCCAATATCTTTTCTCGTCTGACATCTTTTCTCGTCCAACATCTTTTCTCGTCCAACATCTTTTCTCGTCCATCATCTTTTCTCGTCCAACATCTTTTCTCGTCCAACATCTTTTCTCGTCCATCAGCTTTTCTCATCCATCATCTTTTCTCGTCCAACATCTTTTCTCGTCCAAATCTTGTCTCGTCCAATATCTTTTCTCGTCTGACATTTTTTTCTCGTCCAACATCTTTCCTCGTCCATCATCTTTTCTCGTCCATCATCTTTTCTCGTCCAACATCTTTTCTCGTCCAATATCTTTTCTCGTCCAACATCTTTTCTCGTCCAACATCTTTTCTCGTCCAACATCTTTTCTCGTCCAATATCTTTTCTCGTCCAACATCTTTTCTCGTCCAACATCTTTTCTCGTCCAATATCTTTTCTTGTCCATCATCTTTTCTCGTCTAACATCTTTTCTCGTCCAATATCTTTTCTCGTCTGACATCTTTTCTCGTCCAACATCTTGTCTCGTCCAATATCTTTTCTCGTCCATCATCTTTTCTCGTCCAATATCTTTTTTCGTCCATCATCTTGTCTCGTCCATCATCTTTTCTCGTCCAACATCTTTTCTCGCCCAACAGCTTTTCTCGTCCATCATCTTTTCCTGTCCGTCATCTTTTTTCGTCTAACATCTTTTCTCGTCCATCATCTTTTCTTGTCCAACATCGTTTCTCGACCAACATCTTTTCTCGTCCAACATCTTTTCTCGTCAACATCTTTCCTCGTCCATCATCTTTTCTCGTCCAATATCTTTTCTCGTCCAACATCTTTTCTCGTCCAACATCTTTTCTCGTCCAACATCTTGTCCCGTCCAATATCTTTTCTCGTCCAACATCTTTTCTCGTCCAACATCTTGTCCCGTCCAATATCTTTTCTCGTCCAACATCTTGTCCCGTCCAATATCTTTTCTCGTCCAACATCTTTTCTCGTCCAACATCTTTTCTCGTCCAATATCTTTTCTCGTCCAATATCTTTTCTCGTCCAACATCTTTTCTCGTCCAACATCTTGTCCCGTCCAATATCTTTTCTCGTCCAACATCTTGTCCCGTCCAATATCTTTTCTCGTCCATCATCTTTTCTCGTCCAACATCTTTTCTCGTCCAATATCTTTTCTCGTCCAATATCTTTTCTCGTCTGACATCTTTTCTCGTCCAATATTTTTTCTCGTCCAACATCTTTTCTCGTCCAACATCTTTTCTCGTCCATCATCTTTTCTCGTCCAATATCTTTTCTCGTCCAATATCTTTTCTCGTCCAACATCTTTTCTCGTCCAACATCTTTTCTCGTCCAATATCTTTTCTCGTCTGACATCTTTTCTCGTCCAACATCTTTTCTCGTCCAATATCTTTTCTCGTCCATCATCTTTTCTCGTCCATCATCTTGTCTCGTCCATCATCTTTTCTCGTCCATCATCTTTTCTCGTCCAATATCTTTTGTCGTCTAACATCTTGTCTCGTCCAATATCTTTTCTCGTCTGACATCTTTTCTCGTCCATCATCTTTTCTCGTCCAACATCTTTTCTCAGCTGTTTTCCTCTACCGCGTTCTTCCTCGCTGATTCCACATGTTACAAGACGGCCCACTTTCTCTCTTCTCATCACATGATCAAACAACATTGTTTTACATTTCCTTACTCTATTTATGAGTGAGTTTATTGTGTCAGATTCTCGTAACGCTGTTTTGTTTGGTTTCTTTGCAGTCCTTGAGTTTCGTAGCATTCTTTGAGGAATCACATTTTTGTCGTCTTCAATCTCTTTTGTAGCTGTTTTTGGAATTGTCCAGGCCTCGTTTCTATACATCAAGGATTGGTTCAATATAGCACCCCAGGACTCTTCTTTGTGTATGCAAGGATAAACATTAAATGTATTCGTTGATATCGATTTTATGCTCTATAAACTTCATGAAGTTTCCTTTCCTACATCTTTCTAATGCCCTGTTAATGTTTTCCTACCACTGTTTCTACTCTCCCGTCTCCAAGTCTTGCATTAAAATAGTCCATGATGATCAGAGGTTCCTGCCATCACCATTGCGCCTTTCCTTGCTCCAAACGTTCATAAAATGTATCTATGTTATTATCGCTACAAATTGATGTTGGTGCGTATACGGTATTGAGGTCATTACATTTTTTCCCTGCAATCTTAAACGTAACTTAAAGTCTGATAGCAGCCAATATCCTTTGACGGTCTTTCCCGTTTCTTGGTCCAGCACATTAGCCATTCCGTTCTTTTGTTCTGCACCCCTTGAAAAAAAATATTTGAAACATTTCTGGGGATATATTCACTGCACTTTTCCATCTAACTTCACTGATGAGTAGAATATGATTTTCATCCTTGGCACTTCGTGTTTAAAGTTGTCTAACTTTCCTTTTTTCGAAGCATTGTTCTAATAATGCATGTTGTTATTTTTATTTTTGATTTTAATTTGATGACGACCAGGTTTCATTTTAAAATCACTACGGGTCGTGACTAGCATGTGTGTCATAGACAAGTCCGTGAAATCATTTAATTGCTATTTTCAATTATATTTAGTCAGTATCTTTTCTGTAATTGTGACAAATATTTGTAATACTGTTTTATCTATAATTTGAGATTGCACAATTTGAAAAAGTAATAACCCCGCGACGTGAATAATGTGAACACGGTACTGTTTTTTACACATTTATTTTAAAGCCTTCCTTCTCCAGTTACTTACTTTTACAATAAAATTGTACATAGTTATTTTAAAATACTCCATATCTATCTAGTTGAAAAAATTAATGTCATTCCACTCTTCAACTTAGTTTCACAAACATTAAATGAAATTAAAGAAAAAACAAACAAACCAGGATCACTCTCTATTTAAAATATGACCATGAATACACGTAGAATAATTTAATAAATTTCCTTGTGAAAATAGAAAACAGTTACGTTCTACTACTAATTTAAAGTTATACTATTTTTCTTGTTTTCTTTTTCTTCTATTGATCAGATATTAAAACAACAATTGTCATGTCTAACTTCACATTTGCTCCTTCTTTTGTAACATATACCATTTATAGCGCGATGCTCGGTTATCACCTTTCATGGGACAGAAGAGTCTCCATTATATCCTCCACTATGTGTTATATTTTATAAACAGGTAAAAAGCTGTGTCCCTCTGGGTGGCGCAAAAGCGTATCATCTCAGTCTTGCATTAGGCTATACAGGCAACTGATGACATGGACTAACGCAAGGATTCAGTGCCAATCTCATGGTGCAGACTTGTTGATCAATTACACCAAGGAGAAGGAAGATGTGATTTACGGTACTGTTCTCTCTTACACGTTAAATGAAAATGTTTGAATTTCCGACTTTGTTGGGAGAAACTGTGTTTCCAATTGTTTTCTTCATTGTTCTAATTTGTATAATGATTTGGAGTTATTCTGGTTTTCTTTTATCATTCCAAAGTGACTTCTGATGATAACGTCAAGTTAGATCTTTTTATATTCAATCATTCGTTGAAAGATGTTTATCTTTCATATCTGTTGTAGTAAGAAATGTTATACTTAATAAGCCGTAGGGAATAAACATTATATTCAATATTAAGTAGGAGTTGAAATTGCTCCAGCTTTTATTGTTTTAATTTAGAGCGATCTATTTATATCGGACCGTATATTATTACATATGATACAAGAATTACACAGACACAAATGTGTTTATAAATCATGTTTTGTTTTAGAAAAAAATCTTAAACCAGCCTTTTGTTTTTGACAAGAAGCACCAAAAAAAAAAAAAAAAAAAAAAGAAAATCCGACAAGGTATGAAATGAGTGTAAACATGTTATGAAGGTCAGTTTTAAGGATCAGTTAAAAAAAAGAGAGAAAAATGGCGGAATGGAAAGTGTATACTGTAGTATATTCTAAATCAGTTTGTGAACATAAAAATAAATTGCATCAGATTAAAAAAAATGTGGCGGTAAATTGCTATCTACGGGTCTAACTCATTCATAATTGTTTTTTTTTATTTTTTTTTTTACAGAAACAAAGAACTCATATATCGGTGAGAGATTCTGGATCGGGCTGAACGATCGAGCTGAGGAAGGCAACTTTTACTATCTGACGGCCAAAGCAAAGGTTAGGACTGGACAGAATCATCCAGAGCATTCAACTCATAATATACAGGTTCTATGTTCTGACCTTGGCTTGAGCTCCTTGGGGTTTTCTAAATAACATTTTGCCGGGAACTATGAAAGATTATCCTAGTAGACTAATTTAAGGATTTTAATACGATTGGACCTTTTTTCTCAAAATTTTCTTACTGAAAATATGTCTCAAAAAAGAAAATCAAGGTCTTCTTTTTCAGATAACCGATGTCCACTGGGGAAAGAGATACGCCGGTGTTAAAGAAAACCCAGATTGTGTGGATATAACGAAAAATTATCAGCTTCAAGTGGAATTCAACACTGTAACGTGCCTGACAAAAAATTTTTTCATTTGTGAATTTCACCTAGGTAAAGGTCAAGAGATTTTTTAAAGTTATTATTATGGAATGAATGAAGTAAACTTTCATAAACCATAAAAATGTACAATGTATGAAGTAAATACCACAAAAGCAGGAAAAAAAAAACAAA
Source organism: Elysia crispata (assembly GCA_033675545.1). NCBI lineage: Eukaryota > Metazoa > Mollusca > Gastropoda > Plakobranchidae > Elysia > Elysia crispata. The sequence goes on from JAWDGP010006697.1 coordinate 28,767, forward strand.
AGCAAAAACCAAAAAAACTCCAACTTTTGTATTAAATAAAGGAACAATACCAAGAGATGAAGAACCTTGTTTAAATTATATTACATACAAATGTTTTATATGACATTTATTTTATGTTAGAATATTTTCAGACAAGTAAAAATTACCATGAGCCGGTCAAATAGTCTGAAATATTCAAAAACAACATTGAAGCTGAAAACTTGCATCAAATACTTTCTTAATGACGATGCGAATTGAAATTGGAATGTAACTTACGAACTGGGAATTTTATCAAAATTGCCGAAAACCGAATGTACACTTTAACCTGATCTTTTCTCAGAAATTCCTTCTGTTCTTATTCATTACAAAAATTAAAGTCTGGGCGCGTAAAAAGAGAGTAGAATCGAAAGAAAAAAGACCCCAATAAAAATACAATGAATAAAAAACAAGACAAAAAACAAAACAAACCATAGTTTCAGATTTAATGCGTGGTAAATAGTAGTAGTAGTAGTAGTAGTAGTAGTAGTAGTAGTAGTAGTAGTAGTAGTAGTAGTAGTAGTAGTAGTAGTAGTAGTAGTAGTAGTAGTAGTAGTAGTAGTAGTAGTAGTAGTAGTAGTCGTAGTCGTAATCGTAGTCGTAGTCGTAGTAGTCGTAGAAGTAGTAGTAGAAGTAGTAGAAGTAGTAGAAGTAGTAGTGGTAGTAGTAGTAGTAGTAGTAGTAGTAGTAGTAGTAGTAGTAGTAGTAGTAGTAGTAGTAGTAGTAGTAGTAGTAGTAGTAGTAGTAGTAGTAGTCGTAGTCGTAGTAGTAGTCGTAGTCGTAGTCGTAGTAGTAGTCGTAGTCGTGGTCGTAGTCGTAGTCGTAGTCGTAGTAGTCGTAGAAGTAGTAGTAGAAGTAGTAGAAGTAGTAGAAGTAGTAGTGGTAGTAGTAGTAGTAGTATATATGGTAGAAAAAAGGAAAATGTGCGGGTGGTGAAATGGATAAGATGACGTTGAAATCTGACGTGCCTCACGATCTATTGATGCACATACACCTAGAATCATATGTGAGCAGACGTGTATCATTAGGAAAAAAATCAGAAATTCAAATTGGATTTGCCCAAATAGATCGGGAAGAATCGTGCACACACTATATATTGTAATCTTGTATTTTCAATATCATGCTGCTGACATTTGTGTCGTTTCCTACTGTAACTATTCGTTTCGAATAAAATCGGTACTAGTAAATAAATTATCCACCCACACAAGAAGAAAAGTTCTGGAGTGCTTTATTAAAACAATCCAATACATATATTAATTTTGATTGAGGAAAAATGGATTAAACGAATGGCGAAGGATTGAACTCTTTTGTTTTCATATTTTTTCCCTCTAGACAATCTGTTGGTAGTGAGCGCCGTTCCAACTCATAAAAAATTATATATCATTTCAACAAGTACAAATCTTTGTTTAAAGAAAAAAAATGATCTTCTTTCATATAGCATGTAAAGACAACACTTTTGGAGCATACTGTTCAGAAACCTGCAGTAAAAACTGTGCTGGACCAAACAACGCCTGTCACAATGTCAATGGATCCTGTATGTTCGGTTGTGTTGATGGATATCACGGAGAAAGATGCCAGGATCGTAAGTAAAGTAGAAATTCTAAACATGGATTCATCATGATCAGCCAGAATCTAGTTTTTCGATTACATACTTTTAACCGATGTTATATCATTTCAACAAGTAAAATCTTTATTTACAAACAACCCCCCCAAAAAAAAACAAAAAAAAACAAAAAAAAAAACAACAACTCTGCTCTTCTTTCATACAGAATGCAATGCCAAAACTTTTGGAGCAAAGTGTTCAGAACCCTGCAGTAAAAACTGTGCTGGACCAAACAACGCCTGCTACAGCGGTAATGGATCCTGTATGTTCGGTTGTGTTGATGGATTTCACGGAGAAAAATGCCAGGATTGTAAGTGAAATAGAGATTCTTAACGTGGATACATCATAATAAGAGAGTGTAAGTGAAATAGAGATTCTTAATGTGGATACATCATAATAAGAGAGTGTAAGTGAAGTAGAGATTCTTAACGTGGATACATCATAATAAGAGAGTGTAAGTGAAATAGAGATTCTTAATGTGGATACATCATAATAAGAGAGTGTAAGTGAAGTAGAGATTCTTAACGTGGATACATCATAATAAGAGAGTGTAAGTGAAGTAGAGATTCTTAACGTGGATACATCATAATAAGAGAGTGTAAGTGAAATAGAGATTCTTAACGTGGATACATCATAATAAGAGAGTGTAAGTGACGCAGAGATTCTTAACGTGGATACATCATAATAAGAGAGTGTAAGTGAAATAGAGATTCTTAACGTGGATACATCATAATAAGAGAGTGTAAGTGAAATAGAAATTCTTAACGTGGATACATCATAATAAGAGATTGTAAGTGAAATAGAGATTCTTAACGTGGATACATTATAATAAGAGAGTGTAAGTGACGCAGAGATTCTTAACGTGGATACATCATAATAAGAGAGTGTAAGTGAAATTGAGATTCTTAACGTGGATACATCATGATAAGAGAGTGCCATTTTGCTTACAAATTTTTCAAGAAAATAAAGGATAATAAAGTTTGGACGTTTTTTTTTTTAAAAGATGACAGAAATACTTAATATCCGATTTAGTCAGCAAATTTAGTGAATTAATAAGGCTCATATCCACATAGGTTTTTTACCATTGATTACAAAGTCGAAACTAAAAAAAAGAGTATTATTTCGAAATGCAACTTTATGTGCCAGAAATTCGTAAAAAAAAATGTTTTGGAAAGTCGAAATTATCTTTTTATTTGTGCAGTAAAGCAGCATCTTCCTGTTTTTTTTTAATTTTTTTTTTTAATCTTTACCCAGAACGTATGCTGTGAAGTCTGCACTTTGTTCCAGATAAACCATAATTATAGTGTTATTAAAACTTACGTTTAATGTCAGCATTGAACAGAAGACAACGAAACTTTATACCGTTTACATCGATTTTTTTTTACACTTTATGAGTTCACTGTCTCTTTTCAGATCTGTTGAAGTATTTCATTGGTAAAAGGGCTAAAGATTAGAAAAGTTGGATTAAAGGCCAAATGGGAGGGCAAATCGGCGCCTCAGTTTTCATTTGTTCTATGTCCATATTACGTAGTTTGGAGAAAATGGTTTTTACTTTTGTTTACGTTATACTCATTATGTTAGACTGTTAGACATTGAACAAATGTAAGAAAACTTGGCCCATTTTTCTTGACTGATGGTTCTAAAGTTAACGTGGTCTATATATAATGTGTTTAGGGGATGAAAATTGACGCTAGCTCTAATTTTAGTGAAACTGGACATAGAAAATATTTGAACGGAGGCGTTTAAACATCTTTGAAACTTTATTTTGCAGAATGTTTATCTAAAACCGTATAAATTGTTTATTTCTCATCTAAACCATTATGTATTGCATAATATGCTCCAATCTAATACGCAACCTAATGTAGTTAAAACGTGATCTCTAGTGAAAAAATGATGCTTCTTTTCGCAAAATCCATGTTGATTTATCTTCGCACTCGCGTCAATTTCTAATAAAAAAATTTTAATATTTTACTTGAGGACGGATATACACAATGCCCCATATTTATGTATGAATAAAATAAAGTGACCTTAATACACGTAGATTAAAGAAAAAAGCAAACATCTCAATTTGATTCTAGACTTGGATCAATATCAAAAGATTATCAAGAATCTGAACACGCCTAGATTTTGACGTTGACCTTGATATGTTTCTAGAAATCGATGCAAGCCAGAATTTCAAACTTCACCTTTTTTAAATTCTAAATTTTAATCTATATATAGGTAGATAGAAATCTAGATTTATATCTGGCAAGATCTAGATTTATATTTGAAATACCAAATTCTTGACAATTTTACGTTTAAAATTCAAATGAAAAAAATACTCTAGAGTTTCTTGCTTTCCTTAAAACAGTAAAAAAAAAACGAAAGTTAGTTCTCAATTTGTGTGTTTTGAAATCAATATTTAATTCAGATGGTCATGTTAGTTATTTGTATTCATGATAGATGATGATCAAAGCCAGATTTTTTTCAATAGAGCATTTTTCAATAAATTTCCATTTTGTACATAATGTTATAAGAATTGTACTCAATTTATGCGAGAAAAATCATATTCATTTATATTTCTGTTTGTTAACAAATTGGCAGAATCATATTAAACTATAAAACTAAAGATTCATTTGTACACAGTACCAGTGAAGATTAAATAATTAAGAAAAACCGACATTTAGGAAATGCTTTCTAGCGATATCGAATCACAAAATTTAGATGGTAACGTAATTTTAAGATCTTTTCAGCATTTTGATACTGCGTTAATAATCCACGCCTAGCTAAAGTATTGAAGAAGGAATTTTCCTACCCCAAAGAGGCAATTGTCGCTGCAACAACACTTGGAACGGTGATTGCAATCTGTGTAGCTCTGTCTATTGCTGTTAGGTAAGTAAAGCTTTGGAAATTCATTTTATAATACGTTTTTCGTTTTTTTTTAATTCATTTTAGTCAACAGGTGACTCTAGATTTAAAAAAAATGCCAAAGCTTGTCCATTTGAATTGAAAGAAAAATAGAGAGAATACAGCAGCATTTTCAGAACGCTGCATTACAAAAACAACAGATCATATTAGCATAAACCTTTCATTTTTATTTACAATCAATTTAAGTCTTAATCTCTGTCATGTTTTACTATTCTTAAAATCTATTAAAACTAAGTGGATTCCGAAATGGTAGAGACAATAAGGATAAATTCATGCTTGTACATTGAGCCCATTGCGAGCGTTCAATTCCATAAGTTTTAAGTGGATTAAGATATATATATATATATATATATATATATATATATATATATATATATATATATATATACAAAACCAATTTTACTTTTGAATACATTTTTATTCAAAACTACAGTGATTGAGAGGTTACAAATGGAAAAACGAAACACACTTTTTTTTTTAAATTTTTTAAATGTTATTCAAGTCAAAAGTGAAAACTCCACGAAAAAAATGCATAGAGCATAATACGAACAAATTTGAATATTTTTAGATTTCACGATTTGCTATAGCGCTTAAAATTAGGTTAAAGATTTGTATGAGCAGCAAGGAATAAAGAAAAAAACAAAACAAAAAGAAAACCGAAGAGAAAAAAATACAAAAAAGAAAGTGTGATGATATATTGTTTAGCTCACCTGTTTTATAGTGAGGTGAAAAGTATTGATGTTATTTTGAATATGTCAGAAAATTGAAAACTGAAAATTGAAAGAATCATATGTGTGAATTGGCGGACATAATTTGTTAATCTTTTTTTTTTTTCTCCAGTTATTGTCCTAGTTTAAATTTGCGTTTCTGTTTAAGCGAAATTTTAGTGGTATATTGTAATGATATTCAAACATGATTCTCTTCTTTGAACATATTTTTTTCAGATACATACGTAACGCCACAGCCAGTGTATCTGAGCCTATGCAAGATGACTCCCATTCTGTCTCAGTGATGAGACATTCTAATATTCCTGCTAGTTCTGTCTAAATTGAAAACTATTCCAACAGGTATCTACCTGACCCAGTTGACAAAAATCATGGCGTCTCAGATTCTGTCTCGGTTGAAAGTTTGGAATTAAAAAGAACAAAATAAAAAAAAAAAGAAATACTTGATGCCGCTAAGTGTTTCAAACGATTTTTGAACGTTGAAACTATAAAAATTGGCGTTGAGAATTCTATATTTAGAGCTCAAAACCTTTCTTTAGATTCCGTTGTATACAATGAATCTGTCACTGTAATGTTCAAAAAGTGTTTCAAAGCTCTAGAGAGACGCGAAGTCGCATGTTACCTCCAAGGATTTTTTAAAATAACAGTAATTGCAGCATAGCTTCCAGCTCGCAAAGCCTTATTATGCACTATTTGAAATTATGGGCAGTTGAGAAGTGTAAACGGCAACACCCTGATGTGTTTTAACATTATTGCTATTAAGCGATAGCCAAACAAAGAACCTTCTGGATAACTGGACAAACAAAATATTACTTTCTGGTTGTAATAAATTTTGGATGATGAAAAACATTTAAGAAATAATGAAAACAAATTTTGTCGAAGGGAATGTAGTTCAGAGTTTGATATGAATGAAACGGATACTAGGTTAGTGCGTAATAGGCGACAGGAGCTCGCTAAATTATGATAATAGTAACAACAACAACAACAATAAAAATAATAATATAATAATAATAATAATAATAATAATAATAATAATAATAATAATAATAATAATAATAATAATAATAATAATAATAATAATAATAATGATAATAATAATAATAATAATAATAATAATAATAATAATAATAATAATAATAATAATAATAATAATAATAATAATAATAATAATAATAATAATAATAATAATAATAATAAAAGTCCAACAGATAACTATAATAGAAACTAGTTAAACTGGTATACTAAAATCTGTCTCCATGTGTATCCTCATCACCAGTGACATGATCATTACCATTGTTATTTCTATCGTGTTTATGCTTATGATGCCTTTTAAAGTAAATTAAATTTCAAAAGCAAAAGTGGCTTTAATAGCGGCCATGCGCAATGTTTAATATTTCAGAAACAGCAGTATGACTGCTACGGTAATAAACTGTTTCAAAAAGATTAAAATTAAAAAAAAAAGTATGATAGAAAAATGATAACAATATGGGTGATGTCATTTAATAACGTAGACGGAATAATAAAAGAAAATAATGGAAATGTACTGAATAAATGCATCAAATATCAAAACAAGAAATGAAAAATAGATTTACAATAATAAGATAAAAAAATTGCACACACATACACTGCAATAAGGGAAACACACACATACACACAAAAAAAAAAAACAGTTAAAGAAATATTTAATTTCATATGTTATGCATAAATCGCAGTTTTTTTCCCAGTAGTTTTAATCGTTTGAAGGAAACAAAATCTGTTAAACGTGTCGGATTACTTTAAACTTGTCATTCCATTTTAGAAGCAATTTTTTTTTTCTCCATAAAGTTACATAAATCCGCGTACATTTTTAGCTGTTATGATATAATTTAATTTTTTTTCAGTATATTTGTATCATATTGCTCTCTATTGATTAAAAATTTATTAAAAAATATGTGGATTCGTTGAATCATTTTCTGTGTTTGCCGTGTTTATTTTATTAAAGTTATATAAAATATTTCAAAAGTCTTTATTTTTTTCGTTTTTACGCAATCGAGTCCAATTCAAATTATGAGCACCATTGTCTCGTTCACGCACACCCTCTCTCTATCCCCCATCTCCCTCTTCGTTCACCCACACCCTCTCTCTATCCCCCATCTCCCTCTTCGTTCACCCACACCCTCTCTCTATCCCCCATCTCCCTCTTCGTTCACGCACACCCTCTCTCTATCCTCCATCTCCCTCTTCGTTCACCCACACCCTCTCTCTATCCCCCATCTCCCTCTTCGTTCACCCAAACCCTCTCTCTATTCCCCATCCCTCTCTTCGTTCACCCACACCCTCTCTCTATCCCCCATCTCCCTCTTCGTTCATGCACACCCTCTCTCTATCCCCCATCTCCCTCTTCGTTCACCCACACCCTCTCTCTATCCCCCATCTCTCTCTTCGTTCACCCAAACCCTCTCTCTATCCCCCATCTCTCTCTTCGTTCACCCACACCCTCTCTCTATTCCCCATCTCTCTCTTCGTTCACCCAAACCCTCTCTCTATTCCCCATCTCTCTCTTCGTTCACCCAAACCCTCTCTCTATTCCCCATCTCTCTCTTCGTTCACCCAAACCCTCTCTCTATCATCCATCTCTCTCTTCGTTCACCCAAACCCTCTCTCTATCCCCCATCTCTCTCTTCGTTCACCCACACCCTCTCTCTATTCCCCATCTCTCTCTTCGTTCACCCAAACCCTCTCTCTATCCCCCATCTCCTCTTCGTTCACCCAAACCTCTCTCTATCCCCCATCTCCCTCTTCGTTCACGCACACCCTCTCTATTCCCCATCTCCCTCTTCGTTCACCCACACCCTCTCTCTATTCCCCATCTCTCTCTTCGTTCACCCACACCCTCTCTCTATCCCCCATCTCCCTCTTCGTTCACGCACACCCTCTCTCTATCCCCCATCTCCCTCTTCGTTCACCCACACCCTCTCTCTATCCCCCATCTCCCTCTTCGTTCACGCACACCCTCTCTCTATCCCCCATCTCCCTCTTCGTTCACTCACACCCTCTCTCTATCCCCCATCTCCCTCTTCGTTCACCCACACCCCTCTCTCTATCCCCCATCTCCCTCTTCGTTCACCCACACCCTCTCTCTATCCCCATCTCTCTCTTCGTTCACTCACACCCTCTCTCTATCCCCCATCTCCCTCTTCTTTCACCCACACCCTCTCTCTATACCCCATCTCTCTCTTCGTTCACCCACACCCTCTCTCTATACCCCATCTCTCTCTCTTCGTTCACCCAAACCCTCTCTCTATCCCCCATCTCTCTCTTCGTTCACCCACACCCTCTCTCTATCCCCCATCTCTCTCTTCGTTCACCCACACCCTCTCTCTATTCCCCATCTCTCTCTTCGTTCACCCAAACGCTCTCTCTATCCCCCATCTCTCTCTTCGTTCACCCAAACCCTCTCTCTATCCCCCATCTCCCTCTTCGTTCACCCACACCCTCTCTCTATCCCCCATCTCTCTCTTCGTTCACCCACACCCTCTCTCTATTCCCCATCTCTCTCTTCGTTCACCCAAACGCTCTCTCTATTCCCCATCTCTCTCTTCGTTCACCCAAACCCTCTCTCTATCCCCCATCTCCCTCTTCGTTCACGCACACCCTCTCTCTATTCCCCATCTCTCTCTTCGTTCACCCAAACCCTCTCTCTATTCCCCATCTCTCTCTTCGTTCACCCAAACCCTCTCTCTATCCCCCATCTCTCTCTTCGTTCACCCAAACCCTCTCTCTATTCCCCATCTCTCTCTTCGTTCACCCAAACCCTCTCTCTATTCCCCATCTCTCTCTTCGTTCACCCACACCCTCTCTCTATCCCCCATCTCCCTCTTCGTTCACCCACACCCTCTCTCTATTCCCCCATCTCTCTCTTCGTTCACCCAAACCCTCTCTCTATTCCCCATCTCTCTCTTCGTTCACCCAAACCCTCTCTCTATCCCCCATCTCTCTCTTCGTTCACCCACACCCTCTCTCTATTCCCCATCTCTCTCTTCGTTCACCCAAACCCTCTCTCTATTCCCCATCTCTCTCTTCGTTCACCCAAACCCTCTCTCTATTCCCCATCTCTCTCTTCGTTCACCCAAACCCTCTCTCTATCATCCATCTCTCTCTTCGTTCACCCAAACCCTCTCTCTATCCCCCCCATCTCTCTCTTCGTTCACCCACACCCTCTCTCTATTCCCCATCTCTCTCTTCGTTCACCCAAACCCTCTCTCTATCCCCCATCTCCCTCTTCGTTCACCCAAACCCTCTCTCTATCCCCCATCTCCCTCTTCGTTCACGCACACCCTCTCTCTATACCCCAACTCCCTCTTCGTTCACGCACACCCACTCTCTATTCCCCATCTCTCTCTTCGTTCACCCAAACCCTCTCTCTATCCCCCATCTCCCTCTTCGTTCACCCACACCCTCTCTCGATCCCCCATCTCCCTCTTCGTTCACCCAAACCCTCTCTCTATCCCCCATCTCCCTCTTCGTTCACGCACACCCTCTCTCTATTCCCCATCTCTCTCTTCGTTCACGCACACCCTCTCTCTATCCCCCATCTCCCTCTTCGTTCACCCACACCCTCTCTCTCTATCTCTCTCTCGTTCACCCACACCCTCTCTCTATCCCCCATCTCCCTCTTCGTTCATCCACACCCTCTCTCTAACCCCCATCTCCCTCTTCGTTCACCCACACCCTCTCTCTATTCCCCATCTCTCTCTTCGTTCACCCACACCCTCTCTCTATCCCCCATCTCCTCTTCGTTCACCCAAACCCTCTCTCTATCCCCCATCTCCCTCTTCGTTCACCCACACCCTCTCTCTATTCCCCATCTCTCTCTTCGTTCACCCAAACCCTCTCTCTATTCCCCATCTCTCTCTTCGTTCACCCAAACCCTCTCTCTATTCCCCATCTCTCTCTTCGTTCACCCAAACCCTCTCTCTATCCCCCATCTCTCTCTTCGTTCACCCAAACCCTCTCTCTATCCCCCATCTCTCTCTTCGTTCACCCACACCTCTCTCTATCCCCCATCTCTCTCTTCGTTCACCCAAACCCTCTCTCTATTCCCCATCTCTCTCTTCGTTCACCCAAACCCTCTCTCTATCCCCCATCTCTCTCTTCGTTCACCCACACCCTCTCTCTATTCCCCATCTCACTCTTCGTTCACCCACACCCTCTCTCTATACCCCATCTCTCTCTTCGTTCACCCACACCCTCTCTCTATCCCCATCTCTCTCTTCGTTCACCCAAACCCTCTCTCTATCCCCCATCTCTCTCTTCGTTCACCCACACCCTCTCTCTATACCCCATCTCCCTCTTCGTTCACGCACACCCTCTCTCTATTCCCCATCTCTCTCTTCGTTCACCCACACCCTCTCTCTATTCCCCATCTCTCTCTTCGTTCACCCACACCCTCTCTCTATTCCCCATCTCTCTCTTCGTTCACCCACACCCTCTCTCTATCCCCCATCTCCCTCTTCGTTCACCCACACCCTCTCTCTATCCCCCATCTCCCTCTTCGTTCACCCACACCCTCTCTCTATCCCCCATCTCTCTCTTCGTTCACCCACACCCCTCTCTCTATCCCCCATCTCCTCTCTTCGTTCACCCACACCCTCTCTCTATCCCCCATCTCTCTCTTCGTTCACCCACACCCTCTCTCTATCCCCCATCTCTCTCTTCGTTCACCCACACCCTCTCTCTATCCCCCATCTCTCTCTTCGTTCACCCACACCCTCTCTCTATCCCCCCATCTCTCTCTTCGTTCACCCACACCCTCTCTCTATCCCCCATCTCCCTCTTCGTTCACCCACACCCCTCTCTATCCCCCATCTCCCTCTTCGTTCACCCACACCCTCTCTCTATTCCCCATCTCTCTCTCTTCGTTCACCCAAACCCTCTCTCTATTCCCCATCTCTCTCTTCGTTCACCCAAACCCTCTCTCTATTCCCCATCTCTCTCTTCGTTCACCCAAACCCTCTCTCTATTCCCCATCTCTCTCTTCGTTCACCCAAACCCTCTCTATTCCCCATCTCTCTTCGTTCACCCACACCCTCTCTCTATTCCCCATCTCTCTCTTCGTTCACCCAAACCCTCTCTCTATTCCCCATCTCTCTCTTCGTTCACCCAAACCTCTCTCTATTCCCCATCTCTCTCTTCGTTCACCCAAACCCTCTCTCTATCCCCCATCTCTCTCTTCGTTCACCCACACCCGTCTCTCTATTCCCCATCTCTCTCCGTTCACCCAAACCCTCTCTCTATTCCCCATCTCTCTCTTCGTTCACCCAAACCCTCTCTCTATCCCCCATCTCTCTCTTCGTTCACGCCAAACCCTCTCTCTATCCCCCATCTCTCTCTTCGTTCACCCACACCCTCTCTCTATTCCCCATCTCTCTCTTCGTTCACCCAAACCCTCTCTCTATCCCCCATCTCTCTCTTCGTTCACCCACACCCTCTCTCTATTCCCCCCATCTCCCTCTTCGTTCACCCACCCTCTCTCTATTCCCCATCTCCCTCTTCGTTCACCCACACCCTCTCTCTATTCCCCATCTCTCTCTTCGTTCACCCAAACCCTCTCTCTATCCCCCATCTCTCTCTTCGTTCACCCACACCCTCTCTCTATCCCCCATCTCTCCTCTTCGTTCACGCACACCCTCTCTCTCTCTATCCCCCATCTCTCTCTTCGTTTCACCCACACCCTCTCTCTATCCCCCATCTCCCTCTTCGTTCACCCACACCCCTCTCTCTATCCTCCATCTCCTCTTCGTTCACCCACACTCTCTATTCCTCCATCTCTCTCGTTCACCCACACCCTCTCTACCCCCATACCAACCCACTCTCCCTCTTCGTTCAGGCACACCCTCTCTCTATCCCCCATCTCCCTCTTCGTTCACCCACACCCTCTCTCTATCCCCCATCTCCCTCTTCGTTCATGCACACCCTCTCTCTATCCCCCATCTCCCTCTTCGTTCACCCACACCCTCTCTCTATCCCCCATCTCCCTCTTCGTTCATGCACACCCTCTCTCTATCCCCCATCTCCCTCTTCGTTCACCCACACCCTCTCTCTATCCCCCATCTCCCTCTTCGTTCACGCACACCCTCTCTCTATCCCCCATCTCCCTCTTCGTTCACCCACACCCTCACTCTATCCTCCATCTCCCTTCGTTCACCCACACTCTCTATCCTCCATCTCCCTCTTCTATCTCTCTATCCCCCATCTCCCTCTTCGTTCACCCACACCCTCTCTCTATCCCCCATCTCCCTCTTCGTTGATGCACACCCTCTCTCTATCCCCCCATCTCCCTCTCTTCGTTCACCCACACCCTCTCTATCCCCCATCTCCCTCTTCGTTCACGCACACCCTCTCTCTATCCCCCATCTCCCTCTTCGTTCACCCACACCCTCTCTCTATCCTCCATCTCCCTCTTCGTTCACGCACACCCTCTCTCTATCCCCCATCTCCCTCTTCGTTCACCCACACCCTCTCTCTATCCTCCATCTCCCTCTTCGTTCACCCACACCCTCTCTCTATCCCCCATCTCCCTCTTCGTTCACCCACACCCTCTCTCTATCCCCCATCTCCCTCTTCGTTCACCCACACCCTCTCTCTATCCCCCATCTCCCTCTTCGTTCACCCACACCCTCTCTCTATCCCCCATCTCCCTCTTCGTTCACCCACACCCTCTCTCTATCCCCCATCTCCCTCTTCGTTCACCCACACCCTCTCTCTATCCCCCATCTCCCTCTTCGTTCACCCACACCCTCTCTATCCCCCATCACCCTCTTCGTTCACCCACACCCTCTCTCTATCCCCATCTCCCTCTTCGTTCACCCACACCCTCTCTCTATCCCCCATCTCCCTCTTCGTTCACCCACACCCTCTCTCTATCCCCCATCTCCCTCTTCGTTCACCCACACCCTCTCTCTATCCCCCATCTCCCTCTTCGTTCACCCACACCCTCTCTCTATCCCCCATCTCCCTCTTGGTTCACCCACCCTCTCTCTATCCCCCATCTCCCTCTTCGTTCACCCACACCCTCTCTCTATCCCCCATCTCTCTCTAATAAAATAAATATATTTTGAGATAAAAACTTCTCTATGGCATCTCTCTCTTCGTTCACCCAATACGGCATCTCTCTCTTCGGCAGTTAATAGTGAATGTAAGGCGTAGAGCTAATCAAATCTCGTCAAAAATATTATTTACATCCATTATACTTAAGTAATCGACAAAATACTTTTCGGAAGAAAGGAGGGGTAAGGCAGAGGGAAGTAATAAAGAGAAAGAAAGAGGCGCAGTAAGAAACAGAGACAGAAAAAGAGAGGGAAAAAAGACAGAGAGAGAGAGAGATAAAGAGAGAGAGATAAAGAGAGAGAGAGAGAGAGAGAGAGAGAGAGAGAGAGAGAAAGAGAGAGAGAGATGGATAGATAGATCAATAGATGTAGAGAAAGAGAGATTCTTTAAAAAGATACATTGATTTAAATCTACAGCACAGTGCAAACCTATTTCATTTTAGATCGATAGAATCTGCTCTTGAGCAAATTTGATGTTTTAAAAATAATTTTACTCCTCGCCTGTTAAAAAAAAATATCAAAAGAAACCGCAGACTGCACATGGCGCCGTGAAGTTTCGGGTTTTTCCAAATCTTTTTTTTAGTGCACCATCGCTCTGTCCGTTGCTTTGCAGAAACCTATGACGTCACCAGAAAATCTAACGATTTACAAATACACAAACCAATGAGAGCACTACACAAATAATGTAGAACTGGGAAAAAAGAACATAAATCGATTATCCTATCTTATGAGTTTAATCACATTATGATAACGTTGGTTTAGAATATGAACAAGTTATGCTCACGTTTTGCAGCTTCGATGTTTTGTGTTTGACTTCTTTTGGATTTCGTTCTTTGTAAAGGTAAAGTAATTTTAATCTAGCGAATTGTTTAAAGCCAACCATATAAGATAAAGGTTATACCATTTCAATATACACAAAATCTAAGTTGTATCTTTGACTTGCATTTTTAATGGCACTAAATTTTAAGCTAAAAAATCTGCATACAGCACAAAATAATAAAATATACCTACCTATGTTTCCAGTGACATGTTTTGTGAGACATTTAAAACATACATAAAGGTTTGAAACGTGTATCAAATGACTATTTTTAACTTGAATTTAAAGGGTATAAAATACAAACAAAACATTAAAAACGTATAGTCTGTAAGTTATGTACTACACAACACATCCCTTATAGTAACTGATTCTTACTGTGTACTTTTTTACTTTTATATTATCAGTGTCAATCAAGCAGATGGTCTGATCTTCAGCGTAGGCGATCATGATTTTCAATACATTTCGATTCATCGTCGTTTTTCCGGCATCTACCACTCTTCTTACATTTAGCCACTTTGTAACTTACGTTAGTGCTTCTAACATCTTTTCGTGCTGCTACATTTAGCCACTTTGTAACTTACGTTAGTGCTTCTAACATCTTTTCGTGCTGCTACATTTAGCCACTTTGTAACTTACGTTAGTGCTTCTAACATCTTTTCGTGCTGCTACATTTAGCCACTTTGTAACTTACGTTAGTGCTTCTAACATCTTTTCGTGCTGCTACATTTAGCCACTTTGTAACTTACGTTAGTGCTTCTAACATCTTTTCGTGCTGCTACATTTAGCCACTTTGTAACTTACGTTAGTGCTTCTAACATCTTTTCGTGCTGCTACATTTAGCCACTTTGTAACTTACGTTAGTGCTTCTAACATCTTTTCGTGCTGCTACATTTAGCCACTTTGTAACTTACGTTAGTGCTTCTAACATCTTTTCGTGCTGCTACATTTAGCCACTTTGTAACTTACGTTAGTGCTTCTAACATCTTTTCGTGCTGCTACATTTAGCCACTTTGTAACTTACGTTAGTGCTTCTAACATCTTTTCGTGCTGTTTTCCTCTGCCACGATCTTCGAAGATTCAACTTGCTACAAGACTGTCCAGTTTCTCTCTTCTCATCACATGACCAAACAAGGTTGTTTTGCATTTCCCTACTCTATTTATGAGTGAAATTTTTGTGTAAACTTCTCGTGACGCTTGATTTTTTTTTGTAATCCATGAGATTCGCAGCATTCTCTGAGGAGTCACATTTCTGTTGCCTCCAATCTCTTTTGTAGCTGTTTCGAAATTGTCCAGGTCCTGCTACCATGCATCAGGTTTGGTTCAATGTAGCACTCCAGGACACTTCTTCTTGTAAAGATGGAAAAACGTATTTATTTATTTTTAAGAACCGATTATATTCTTTGCCACCTTGTTTTTGCTTGCGCGTTCTCCTTCATGTCATTTCTGTGTCGTTGCGTTTCCGTATTCTGTTTATGAGTGAGCTTATTTTGTCAGCTTCTCGTGACACTAACTGATTCGATGAGTTTACAGTGGGATAACTTGAATTCCTTTACAGTTGACCGGTTACAGAGAGTAGTTACAAGTTCCCTTGCTCGGGTTCCAATCGTCAACTGCGAGAAACTGGTCCTCATGGCGCCCCCTATGTCGTTGAGAGGTAACACCCGCACAGAGTCATAGCCGGGGCGACGCCATTCGGCCAACACCACTACACACTTGTTTTGTATGATTTCTTTGCAGTCCATGAAATTCGTAACATTCTCCGTAGCAACCACATATTTTGTCTCCAACCTCTTTTATAGCTGTTTTGGAATTGTTCAGCCCGAGTTTATATATCTCGTCTGCTCTATACGTAGAAGGGACCCCATCATATCATGCGACAATAACAAACCGCTTAGGCCTCAGATATAATGATTATTTTGGTAACCGGTTGACATAAGTCTTGCTACTACTAGAAACCTAAAAGTCTTGTCTCAAAGGGGTGGTTTAATATGACAGACTGCGGCTGCAGGGCTATTCTCGACGGATAGTTTAAAAAGGTCAAAATTTAAAATTTCTCAAAGGGTAAATCGCTAAAATGTCGTTTGGCTTTTGAGAGCTATCCGTTCCTGGCCGTCAATACCGATGATTGCCAGTTAGTGCATCATTTTTGTGTCATCATCATCTTAATCATAAGCGTCTTTGTCATTATTATCCACCTCATAATGCTTTCTCATAAACTTACCCTTATGCTTTCTCATTCACTTATCCCTAATGCTTTATCATTCACTTTCCCAAATACTTTCTCACACTAATCCCTAGTGCTTCATCATTCACTTACCCTAAGGCTTTCTCATTCACTCATCCCTAATTCTTTATCATTCACTTACCATAAGGCTTTCTCATTCACTTATCCCTAGTTCTTTATCATTCACTTACCCTAAGGCTTTCTCATTCACTCATCCCTAGTTCTTTATCATTCACTTACCCTAAGGCTTTCTCATTCACTCATCCCTAGTTCTTTATCATTCACTTACCCTAAGGCTTTCTCATTCACTCATCCCTAGTTCTTTATCATTCACTTACCCTAATGCTTTCTCATTCACTTATCCCTAGTTATTTCTCTTTCAGGTATCCCTATTGCTTTCCTTTCACTTATCCCGAATGCTTTTTCATTCTCTCATTGCTTTCTTATTCACTTACCTTTAATGCTTTCTCATTCACTTATTCCTATAATCATAGTTGTCACATTCATTAATTTTCCCCCGCATATAAGAATATTTGCCCCTTTTATATGAGTTACTTTGATCATTTCATTGGTTTGTATTCAGTATCATAAACGAAGAGTGCAGGGGGGAGACGGTCTTAGTCACCTAAAAAATGTGAAAGTTTGGGTCTTTTGATCCCTTTCAAAGTATATTTTTGCTTGATTCACTCTTTATTTTAAACTCACAAACTAATCTGTTCGTTACATTATATTTTTTGGCATTGCACCATTTAATACTGCGAGATGTGTGATGGCACATTGATTTTAGCGAGACATACCTAAAATGTGACTAACGTCGTTTTTCCTCTGGACTCTTCAAACACAATCGTAAGTATATACATTTGCTAAATATTATCTTCCTACACGGTATAAGAAAAGACCTGTGGGTTGTGTTTACCAACAAAGATGGAGTCTCGTGAATGGCAATTAGTGGGTTCGAACAGATAGGCCCATTTGGAATCGAGGCTGTAATAGACAAGACCTGTGGGTTGTGTTGACCAACAAACATAGAGTCTCGTGAATAGTGACAATTGTGGTCGAACAGATAGGCCCATTTGGAATCGAGGCTGTAATAGACAAGACCTGTGGGTTGTGTTGACCAACAAACATAGGGTCTCGTGAATTGTGATAAGTGGGTTCGAACAGATAGGCCCATTTGGAATCGAGGCTGTAACATAAAGCCATGCCCGACCTCAAAGGACGGTAGATACAGTTGAATCTCACATACGGCACCACATATACGATATATAAATATATCTATCTTCAAGAGGTAAGACATCTTTGATCACAATGAGATCAGTGAAAAATATGTAGAAGAAAGGTATTGTGTGGAGAATAAACGAGCCCCATAAGGTGATAGATAAAACAATAGTCCATTCATAACTGACAAATGGAGAAAGAGAGAAAGAGAGAGAGAGAGAGAGAGAGAGAGAGAGAGAGAGAGAGAGAGAGAGAGAGAGAGAGAGAGAGAGAGAGAGAGAGAGAGAGAGAGAGAGAGAGAGAGAGAGAGAGAGAGAGAGAGAGAGAGGGAGAGAGAGAGAGAGAGAGAGAGAGAGAGAGAGAGAGAGAGAGAGAGAGAGAGAGAGAGAGAGAGAGAGAGAGGGAGAGAGAGAGAGAGAGAGAGAGGCCGGTTGACATAAGTCTTGCTACTACTAGAAACCTCAAAGTCTTGTATCAAAGGGGTGGTTTAATATGACAGACTGCGGCTGCAGGGCTATTCTCGACGGATAGTTTAAAAAGGTCAAAATTTAAAATTTCTCCAGGGTAAATTGCTAAAATATCGTTTGGCTTTTAAGAGCTATCCATTCCTGGCCGTCAATACCGATGATTGCCAGTTAGTGCATCATTTTTGTGTCATCATCATCTTAATCATAAGCGTCTTTGTCATTTTTATCCTCCTCATAATGCTTTCTCATTCACTTATCCCTAGTGCTTTATCATTCACTTTCTCAAATGCTTTCTCATTCACTTATCCCTAGTTCTTTATCATTCACTTTCCCTAATGCTTTCTCATTCACTTATCCCTAGTGCTTCATCATTCACTTATCCTAATGCTTCCCCATTCCCAATCCCTAGTGCTTTATCATTTACTTACCCTAAGGCTTTCTCATTCACTTATCTCTAGTGCTTTATCATTTACTTACCCTAAGGCTTTCTCATTCACTTATCCCTAGTTCTTTATCATTTACTTACCCTAAGGCTTTCTCATTCACTTATCTCTAGTGCTTTATCATTCACTTATCCTAAGGCTTTCTCATTCACTTATCTCTAGTTCTTTCTCTTTCAGGTATCCCTATTGCTTACCTTTCACTTATCCCGAATGCTTTTTCATTCATTC
>JAWDGP010006697.1:50000-90000 GCA_033675545.1 Elysia crispata
CTAAGTTTCATCTTTTACAAAAAAAAATTCTTCAGATTGCCTCCTGTTCCCATTTAAGGCAAAGAAGAGCCAAAACTAATGAGCTAGAGCATGTTTGCATTAGGAACAAGTCATAACGATTATTATAGAAATAGATTGTTAACCAGAGTCCGTCCCTGTTAATCTTTTTGAAAGCTATGTTATCTTTTTGGCTATTCCTAGATACATTGTAAAAGCTAAGTATTCTGTCATTGGCTTAAAGAGTAACCGTACGAGAGTAGCTGCCAAATGCTTCAAAACAAAGTTCTCAGCATATATTTATTGATTCGTTACACAAATTCAGTCTACATTTAATTGCCGTAACAGTTTAAGTACAAAACTATTCTTTTGATATTGTTTACCTCCAAATAATTGGTTGTAAGTAATTAAACATTTATCTAAAAACACATGTGCTGATTTGGCCTCGAAAATAATTTTTCACCCAGCAACTCTGGGTGAACTTTTGGTTCTCAAGGCAGAGATCTAGAGCTGAGGCGGAGGTTGAGAGTAGGTGCTGTGGGACTGGACCAATCCAATGAGGCGGAGGTTGAGAGTACGTGCTGTGGGACTGGACCAATCCAATGAGGCTGAGGTTGAGAGTACGTGCTGTGAGACTGAACCAATCCACTGAGGCGGAGGTTGAGAGTACGTGCTGTGGGACTGGACCAATCCAATGAGGCGGAGGTTGAGAGTACGTGCTGTGGGACTGGACCAATCCAAAGATGTTTATGAAAAAAAAAAAAAAAGAAAAAGCTTAACATAGCACCTACCTCAAAGGGAAATTTTACATCTTCAAGCTCTTCCCTCGAGAAGTAAGTTTCAGACTCGTAGAATAATTCGTCAGTTTGATTTGATTGGTTATTTGATTTAGTTCTCAATAACATGTCATACTCCGGTCTTTTTCGCATATCAAGCAAAAGCCTGATTCGCGATTTTTTTTTTCATTTTTAAAACATTCTATTGTTTTGAAATGGATCCTAATCATCAATTGAAACAGCTCTAAGCCTTTTTGAAAGTCTCAGATATACCTTGTTTAATTTTTTTTTTTTTTGCAATCGTACTATTCACAAATTTAATAAGAATTATGCTCGATCTTCATGTAAGCTTTTATAATCAGTTCACCAATGATTTTTATTTTCTTTTAAAAGACGAAATAGCTCAAGCAAAAGTAACGCATGTCGGAAGCGGTTGCCCCTGTACAAGACAGCCTGTATTTATCTTGTGAGCTGTCATCTAATCAATAAAGGATGCGGAAGTAATATGAGTAGCCTACATATTGCTACGCGATTCCTTGGCAGCCGAGAGAGAAGTTGTAAATAATCTCATCCAAATCGTAAATGTTTGGGGCTACATTTTTCTAACAATGGAATAATCATTTTTTTTTTTTAAATTAGATGGTATAACCACTCTTCACTCTCTCCCTCCTTCGATTCCCCCCTCCCCCAACCTCTCTCTCTCTCTCTCTCTCTCTCTCTCTCTCTCTCTCTCTCTCTCTCTCCATCTTTCGCTCTGTTCCCACCTCCCTCTTAATTCCAAATAAAAAGTAATATATCAATAGATTCAGAGAAGGAGAGAGGGAAGTTCTCCGATTTATAATTAAACAAAATTGTTTAAAGAAAAAAAACTCTTCATGAGAAAGAGAGAGAGAGAGAGAGAGAGAGAGAGAGAGAGAGAGAGAGAGAGAGAGAGAGAGAGATTTATTAAAAGGATAAATTAATTTACAATTACAGCTCCCAGTAACCCCTTTTACTTTAGCTAGAGTCTGCTAATATATATATTTAACAAATTCCTACGTATTCCAGTGCATTAATAAATTAATAAATATCTTATGAATTATACTTTAAAAAACCGTCGCTTACGCGTAGAAGTTTCTAACTTTGCCACGCCGAATCCAAATCTGAGATTTTTTTTCTGAAAATAAATCTCAAATTTTATGAAGAAAGGAAAAATAAACCCAAAAAACATTTACTCCTTGTTTGTAAAAAAAATTCAGAGGAAACCGCAAACTGCACATGGCGCCGTGGAGTTTGGGTTTTTCCCAAATCTTTGAGTGCACCATCGCTCTGTCTGTTGCTTGCAGAAACCTATGAGGTCACTAGCAAACATAACGATGATAACCATTGCCAAGACAAACCAATTAGCACACTACACAAATGCTTAAGAACAGGAAATAATTATTTAGATCTTTTTATCCTGCATTAAATTTATTAGCATATTATAATAACATTGGCTTAGACCATGAACAAGTTATGCTTGGGTCTTGCAATCTCGATGTTTTGTGTTTCCTTTCTTTTGGATTTCTATGTTTGTATCATAACAAAAGGTAAAGTAATTTTGATCTTGCGACATGTTTATAGTCATCCATACAATGTAAAAGAAGCACAACCACAATCTTTGTAAACATTTAAGACATAGCTTCCCTTTGGATTAAAAAAAAAAATGTTTCCAGATTTAAAACTAAAATATCAGTACGTACATTGCACAAAGAAATAAAATATAGATCTATCCACATGTGTTTCCATTGACATGTTTTGTAGTACCCCCTTATTTCAATCTATCTTTTTGCTTGAGTTTATTCCCGCTCATAAAGATGGTGATCTGATGGGAACTGTTTTTTCAACTTCTATGTTTTTGCTGTTTAAACCCAAACCTTTCTTTTTGCTTCGGTCTTCAACAGTGTCATACATTTTTTTGCAAATCATCTGCAATCAACTCAGTGTCATCAACGTATCTCAAGTTACTTACATTGCGCCCTAGTATTTTAGTTCTTGCGTATTATTCTACTTTCACTTTGGAGAGTGAAAAAGTCTAAAGAAAGCACGCATTCTTGTCTAACACCATGCTTTAATTTTCTTTTTAAATGAGCTCATCAAGTCAACTCACATTGCTTCTTTCTGTTTCAAAAACACGTTTTTAATCATTCGTTGATTTTCCCTCTCAATATCGACTGTGTTAGTGGTGTGATAGCCTCATCATGTTGTACTCTCTTAAATGCCTTGGTTTAGTCAATGAAGCACAGGTTTAGATCTTTTTGTGCTTTCAGAGCTTGTTCAGTTATACATGTAAAGATGTAAATAGCATTTGTTACACCTTTTCCCTTCACATAGCCATCCAGTCCCTCTTTTTTCGGGTTGAATCGCTAAAAACAACCAAGTTCATATTTTTACAAGACAATGATAAACAAACTGTTTTCACGTCTTTCATCTTATTTGTCGGTCTCGAGCTAGATCTAGGATTGTGGTTAATTTTCTGTACTATTTACTACTTTATTTACAGTCACTTGTATCTGTAGATCCTTAGGTCTAGCTCAGTCTGTCTCAGCCTCTAGCGTTCATTGACTGCCTTCTTTCTTTCTATTTTAAAATTATGTCTTTCAGTTAAATGTGCATCTTCCTAAGATACGTTAGAGGCCAGTTTGTTTATGTCGTGTGCTAGATTTGATCATTCTTTGCGATTCAACTTCTTAGTCTATTCAAGCCAGCATGTGGGTCGCTAATCCTGAAACATCTATTTTTGTAGATATGGATGGCTCATTGGCTAAGTGCCTAATCTTGTCTCGGCAAGGCTATGGGTGCAGGTTCGATCCCTGTGTATTCCAGTTATCCTTATGTTTTCACGCCTGTCGCCTTATTTGTCTCAAGCTAGAGCTAGGTTTGTGATTGATTGTTCTACACTATTTAGTTCTTTATTTACAGTCACTTGCATCTTTAGATCCTTAGATCTAGCTCTGTCTGTCACAGTCTTTAGCAGACAAAAAATTATCTGTTTCAACTTTTCGTATTTCCTTCTTATTTTTTTTTTGCAACACGCACCATTTATGGCGCCGTGTTCAGTTTATTACCAATCATGTGACAGAATTATCTCGATTATATCCGTTATTTTATGTACAGAAGATGCAGAACTGTGTCCCCATGGATGGAGCGCAAGCCTAACATCTCGATCGTGCATTAGGCCGTTCAGGAAACGGACGAGATGGGTTAACGCAAGGACAGAGTGCCAAGCTCTAGGTGGAGATTTGTTAACCAATTACGACAAGGAGAAGGGTGTTGTGGTTAATGGTATTTATTCTCTTATAAAGTAAAGTATAAATATTTATAATTCCAACTTGTTTATAAGGAACTTCATTTTTACTATTTTGTGTTATCTATAAATGTATAATGGTTTGCAGTTATTCTGGTTATCTGCAAAATTGATCTTTTGATGATAACTTCAAGTTAGATTTCTTTTGACTCAATCATGTGTTCAAAGAATTTTGTTTTTCATTTCTGTCACTCAAAATTGCCATGGCTTTCTTTTTTTTTTTTAAATTAAAGACATAAATAAAAAAAAATGTTGTAAATGTGGAAGAGGATTATTTCACACAAAAAGTAAATAATAATAAAACACACAACCTGAACAAACTTTTTTTTTCTCGACATTTACCAAATGGAAAATTTAGACAATTTATAGAAATTGATGTCGACATGTTATTTAGATCAATTTTGAGGGTCAGTGAAAAAAAGGAAAAAAAATAGCTAATCGACGTTGTTAATGAGAATAATTATATCCTACATCAGCTTGTAAACATAAACAATGGCATCACGTATTCTTAAATTTATGATTGTGGATTGATTCAAACGCGTCTTACTCAATGATAAGTGATTTTTTTACAGCATCAATACATGCAGCAGAAACTATTGGTGTGCATTTCTGGATCGGCCTGAACGATGTAAAACTTGAAGGCCAATTTCGCTGGCTGGATGTCGAACAAGAGGTTAGGAATGGATACAAGTATCTAGAGCATTACACTTATAGTCTACAGGCTCTGTATTTTGACCTTGGCTTGAGCTCTTTGGTCTTGGACCGGACGCTTTCTTAATGAAATTTTGCCAGAAACCATGAGAGTTTAATCTGAGTTATATCTTTTGGGCGATCTTAAACCACTCATTTTTTTTTCTGTAAGTTTTATTAGTGAAAACATGTTTTAAAAATGATTGCCTTCTTTTTTTTTTTAGGCAACCAATGTTCCTTGGTATCCCAATCAACCCGATAATTACGGAAATGAGAATTGTGTGGCGCTGATGATGGATCCTAAATACCATGTGTACTTCTATGATCAGCCGTGCAGTTTTCCACATTTTTACATTTGTGAATCTTTTTCAGGTAAAAGTCAAGGGATTATTCAATATTCTTTTTATATAAACAATAATGTGAACTTGCACAAACTATAAGATGTATAATTATTAAAAATATAAACTTTTGTATTAAACAAACCAACAAATTTATTTTATATGTTAGTTGTTTAATTTTTTAACTTCTTTTTAGGCAAAACAAGTAACGACGAGCCAGTAAAATAATCTGAAAGAATATTCAAAGACAACATTGAAGTTGGAAATTTGGATGAAATACTTTCTTAATGAAGATGCGAAATAAAATTGGAATGTTACTCTTACAAACTGGGAATTTTATCAAATTGCTGAAAATTGATATCAAGTTTTAACACAATCTTATCCCATAAATTGAATTTTTTGTTTTTATTAAAAAGGTAAAAAGTGAAAGTCTGGACCCGCAAAAAGCTAGTAGAATCAGGAACAGAGAAAAAATAAAAAACCACCACCAACAAAAAAAACCAAACAGAAATAAACAGCAACAAAAAAGAAAACAGAATAACTGTGCTCTCCTAAATATTCTCTTATTTGTGAAATTTTCCCAGGTAAAAGTCAAGAGATTATTCAATAAACTTTTTTGTTCTATAAAGAAAAATATAATGCGAATTTTCACAAACTATGAGAAATGGCGCATGAAATACGTAAATGTAATTATTGTAGACACAAAAATAATCTCCAATTTTTGTATAAAAATAATTTATTTTAACTATGATTTGCTTTATATTTAAGCTTTTTTTTTAAGGCAAAACAAAATACGATGAGCCGCTAAAATAGTTTGAAAAACCCGTGGTAGTCTCATCATTTCGTACTCTTTTAAATGCCTTCGTGTAGCCAATGAAGCACCAGTTTACCTCTTTATGAACTTTCCGAGCTCGTTCAAAAACACTTATACGGATGTTACCTCTACATAGTCACCCTGCTCATCTTGTTTTTCTAGGTTTAAGTTTGTTTTCTGTCCCACATTTTGCTGATATGACTCAAAGACTATGCAAGTCGCACTATAATGCTCCTGGGTTCTCTGGCAGTGCTGTGAAGTTAAGTTTGGAGATGTCTGGCAGAATCTGACCTGTACCATAGGTTTTGTTGCGGTCTTGATAATTCCATAGTCACCAGTCGCTTCTAAAATACTGATACACTGTGTGGGCTTGTTCCTTTGCCTGGTCTCATCTTTATTGTTCCTGCCCGGGTATCACCGAATATAAAAGGTGGCCCAGATTTCGAAAAATGCATTTCATTACATTGTGATATACTCTTTGTGGTCTTAAAAAAAAGTTCACTTATGCACTCTGCTTTTTATTCTTCTCCAATATTGATGTCACCGATTTTTGACCTTAGGCATTTTGCGGATGAGCTTTATTGAATTGTGTTTAGTCGGTATCTGTTTTTTAAGGATGGCACACATTGGTAACACTTTTTATGTACGATAATTTGAGATTGCTGATTTTTCAAAAACTGAAAACGCCGTGAGATTAATCAGTTAAACAGGGTACTTTATATATATATATATATATATATATATTAAAATAACCCACATGTATCTAAGGTAAAATGTCATTCTGCTCTTCAACTGTGGTTAACAGACATGATGAAATGTAATAAAATCAAATAAAAAACAAAAAACAAAACAACAACAACAACAACATAGCTACTCTCCAATAAAACCCGATGATGATCACACTTAGGCAAAATGAACAAAATTCATCATAAAAAATTGCATAATTACGCTTCTTCACTGCATGATTTGAAGTTTCCCTATTTTTTGTTCCTTTTTCATTGATATCATTCAAGAAATTATCTTGTCTTACTTAGGATATTTCCTTCCCCTAGTAGCGTGTTGTTTAGTTATAACTGTATACTGACAGAATTGTCCATTATATCCTATATTTTACTTACAGCTGAAGAGTTGTGTGCCCCTGGATATCGTCGGAGCGAAACGTCTCTGTCATGCATAGGGCTGTTTGAGAATTCTAAGACATGGGCTGACGCAAGGAGAGAGTGTCAAAAATTCGGTGCAGATTTGTTAATCAACTACAACAAGAAGAAGGAAGATGTGATGTTTGGTATTGTTCCCTTATACAGGTTCAACGTGAATGTTTAAATATTCAACTATGTTATGGGAAACTGCATTTTGAACTGTTTTCTTTGTCCTTTTTTTTATTGTGGAATGATTTTGAGTTACTCTAGTTGTCTATTATCATTCCAAATTGATGACGTTAGTTTTTTTTTTTTTTCATTCAATCAATCATTCTAAGATTTTTGTTTTTCATTAACTGTCAGTGAAAGTTGCCCCATCTTTTTTTTTAATTAGAGACATAATTTTATAACAGACTACACATTATTATATAGAATTAAAAAAAAATAGAAAGGTACAAGCCTGTTTACATATCAGTTCATTTTCAAATAAAATCTGTACTAGCTTTTTTCTCTCTCGACATAAACCAAAAATGAAAAGTTAAGAAAATGTATAGAAATGGGTGTTAACATGTTATGTAAATCAATTTTGGGGATCAGTAAATAAAAGATGAAATAATAGCTAATCTACATTGTAAATAAGAATATATCTCAAAGCAGTTTGGAAACAGTAACAAATAGCATTGCATTTATTTTTTAAATTTATGATTAAGGATTGCTTTAAACAGGTCATCATCATTCTTAATTCTTTATTTTTTCACAGTACACAAAAGCAATTATATCTTAAAAACATTCTGGATCGGGCTGAACGATCAAAATAACGAAGGCGATTTTCACTGGCTGGATAATTATCAAAAGGTTAAGACTGGTTATTGTTATCTAGAGCATTGAACTTAAAGTTTACAAGTTCTAAGTTTTGAACTTGGTTTGAGCTCTTTGGTGCTGTGTTGGGTATTTTCTAAATAAAATTTTTCCAGAAACTTTGAAAGTTTATCCGTTTAGGTATTCTAAAACTACTGACATATTTTTTCTTAAGCTTTTATTATCAAAAAAGAAAATAATGGTCTTTTTCCAAGGTACGCAATGTTCCTTGGTATCCCAAGCAACCCGATAATAACCAAAATGAGGATTGTGTGACTATGGTGATAGATCCTCAACTTCAAGTGTACTTCCATGATCAGCCGTGCAATTTTCCACATGTTTTCATCTGTGAATCTTTCCCAGGTAAAGGTCAAGAGATTATTCAATATTCTTTTCATATAAAGAATAATGTGAACGTACTCAAACTATAAGAAATGTGTAAATATAATTATAAAAAAAAATTAACACTTTCAACTCTTGTATTGAATAAACCAACTAAACTAAGAAATTTAAAGCCTAGTCTAGTGGGTAGAAACTCATTGGGGAGCTAGATAACAGGGAGTCTTCAGAGAAGAAACCCCCCCCCCCTTGTAGCAAGTGTTTCGGCCCTGAACTTCTGACACTCTAAGGGGGCCGGGCCACACCCAAGTCGGGACTCCCAGGTGTCTCCCTGTTATCTTTTTTTTTTTTTGCACAGCGCCAGGATTCGTACCCACACCCTCATCTCTTGATGGATTGCTGATCCCGGCGCTATACCACTTCGCCAACTGTTCATGTGATGGTTAGAGTATTTTTAATCCTTATGAAGGAGCCTCACATTTCTCCTGCTCCAGATCCACTGGGAACTGTTTTCGGCTATTTCCGCTAGTAGCTTTAGAGCTTTTGTTCTTTTGTTGCCACATATTGAAAGTTTAGTCAGAAGATCGTAGACTGATGACCCTAGGAATCCTCTGGCACCAACCTCAACGGGCATCACCACAGCTTTGTAGCCGGCATTTTCTAGCTCTTTGGTCAGGTTCATGTATTTCTCTCTTTTGTAGATGTGGGCCTCTTCCATTCTGTTTTCGTATGGTACTGTTAGCTCCACCATGATCAATTGTTGTGTGGAAGCTGAATGGATCACGATATCAGGCCTTAATCTCGTTTCTTTGATTATGCTGGGGTGACTGTCCCATTCTGGAAGATCTGCTGAAACATCCTAGTCATCACAACCGTCTAGAAGGCATTTAATCTGGTTTGTTGTCCTCACCGGCCTTCCGTGCCATGACTTAGCGCCTCCCTCTGTTGTGAATATCAACGCGTTAGTATTAGGTAGGGAGGGTAGTCTCTCCTTTAGCTATGCTTATGATTGCGGCAAGTTCCTGAAGGACTCTGTTATGCCTCCATGTGTATCGCCCCTGTGAGAGGGCGATTTTGCAAGAGCTCAAGACATGCTCTGTGGTCTGCCTGCCTTGACATAGCGGACAAGAGGGGTCCTCTTTCTTTCCCCACCGTACCAGATTTGCGTTTGAGGGCAGGAGATCGTACACTGATCTGATGAGAAAGCTGATCGGAAGTGGCGCCATGTGCCAGAATTCATTCCATGTGAGGGATTTCTGCAGGACATTATCCCAATTAGTCCATTGTCCCTGTGGAGATTGCTGGACTGCTTTCTGAATCCTTCTGGAATCTTCATTGAGCCGTATCTCATTGATGACCATGTCTCTTTTCTCTTTCCCTTCTGCTTTTGACCACCACTTTGCTGTAGATGATCAGTCAGTTTGAGTTTGCCCAATCACATCTTTAATCTTAAGGCACTCTTTAGCTTCGTCTACCACTAAAACGGCTTCGACAACTTTCCATTTCCGACCTGTTTTTATGGTCAGTTGCACTGTCTTCACAACTGGGTCCTCGGAGTCCTCTAACATAGAGAGTAGCCTGGCGTTGCCACATTTATACTCTTCCAAGATGGATTTTAGTGGTAGTCTCAGCTTTGCTTTACGGCAGTACATTGCCACATCTGTTAGACCCGGAGGTACCCCTAACCACCTCCTGGTGAACTTATTGATCGTCTATTGCTTCAACTGTAGTTGAGCAGATTTCATAGACCAGGAGTGGCCAGAAGAGATTCGGAAATAGCATGAAATGTAGGCACCACACTTTCGTGTTTCAGCTTACCCTGAAGGCCACATCTGTTGATAGCTAGCAGGCCTTTGGTAGCAAGTTCTACTGTTTCTAGTCCCCTTTTGGTATCTTTCATGGATGAATCGTACCATCTCCCAAGGTTCTTCACTGGTTCTTGAATGACCGTTGGTATCTGCTGACTGGCCACTGTGAATATCGTCGTCGCATCTATCTTACCTTTCCTTACTGAAAGACTGCGAGACTTCTTTGGTTTGAATTTCATCCTGCACCATGCCATTAAGACGTCAAGGCACTCTTGCATTCGGCATGTTTCATCTTCCTTTGAGCAGATTATGGTGGTATCATCCATGAATGCTTTCAAAGAAGGCATGTAGCAACCACCACCTAGATTGGCAGGGCCTGCGCTATCTTCTGCCGCTTTCAAGATGACTTCCATAGCCATGACGAACAGGATTGGTGATATGGTACAGCCCATGGCGATTCCAATTTCCAAGTTGATCCAGTCTGTGGTGTAGCTATTAGTGGAGAATCTCATCCGGAAACCGCTGAAATAGTCGTCTAGCATCACTTGTATATCCTCCCGAATATGGTACATCCTCAGGGCCAGCTGAATCATTTGGTGTGGTACCGACCCGTAAGCATTTGCCAGGTCCAACCAATAACGTCGAGGTTAAGTTTCTCCGATTTTGCCCTTTGAATAGCTTCCCAGATCATTGCTGCATGCTCTAAGCATCCAGAAACTCTGGGGATGCCTCCTTTCTGGACCGAGGTATTTCTGTACCCATTTTCAGTGAGATATTTTGTTAAGCGGGATGCCATGACCAAGAAGAATATCTTTCCTTCTACATTCAACAGCGAGATTGGTCGAAACTGATTTATTTCAGTTGAGTTTTGCTCCTAGGGTATATAAACTCCATCATCAGACATCCACTGCTCACTGATCTTGAGGTTGCTCCATGCTCCTCGGAGAATTTTGTGTAACCGCTTTAGAACGTTTGGACATCTTTTATACAGAAGGTAAGGCACGCCATTGGGGCCTGGAGCTGACTTGGCCCTTAAGCCTTGCTTTTTGCACTACTGAATGATTTCTTTCAAGCTTGGTGGTTTGCTATTGAATTCTTCTGCGGGAGCAGCTGGCCACACCAGACCAGCAGGTTCACTTAGAGGTATTTCTCTATTTGGGTCAGAATATGTTTTCCTCAGGTGGGCCTCCAGCTGTTCTTTCTGTACTGAAAGAGAACCTGATCTTGATTGCTGGAAGAGTTGTCTTGCAAACTGAAATGGGTCTTTGTAGAAGCGTTCCTGGTTCTTTTCTTTTGACTTCGTCTCTTCCTTGCCAATTCTTCTCTGCTCAGTGCTGAGTGTCTCGCCTTCAAACCTCGCCAAAGTTCCTGCAGCCCATTTTTCTCTTCTTCAGTCGCTGATTTCATTTGTTTCCTTAAGTTTTTTTTCTGCTTTTGCAGGGTTTCCATCTCACGTTGCCTTCTTCTTTTCTTAGGTTCTCTTTTGGCTTGATGTTGTTTAGCCCCGAAGGTGTTAAGACATGTTTGGTAGATAATGTCACCGAAAGTGGTAAGTTTGTGCTCCAAAGTGCTCTTCCCGATGAGCTTGTCCAGTTGTAAGACTATTTTGCTATCCAGAGCTTCCCATTGCTCTTTTGCGCTTGCTGGTGGAAAATTGATCTTCTGACGTTTAGCGTTGATGAGCTGTCGGAATTCTTCGTCAGACTCCCCAGCGTAGATTTCCTCAGCACTGTGGTTTTCAACATGGCTTTGGTTTTCCGACGTCCTACCTGCCTGAGCAGTGCGCTGCTGTTGATTCGTCGAAGCATTCAAGCAGCCCATTTTGGTCCTGTGGATCTTCATCCCTCTTTCGGCGGTAAATCTTCTGCCACATACACGTTGGTAGTCCATTTCCAAATTGCTCCGTTGTTCTGATCTCGTAGTCCTTTGGGCGTTTTTAGTCGTGATCGATTTGTCACCAATTGATCCATCATTCTCTCCCCCTTTCGGTGGATCATGGGAGCATCTCTCTTTATTACGTCTTGTAGCGATTTACTTTTAGAGACCAACGGGTTGCTAGCCCGTGAGGCCTCGATTCTAGTCTTTCCTAATGTCACCTGTCTTTCCAGGAGTCCTCCAGTCTCTCCCGTACGTCCTCTGGCCTATTCCCGGAAGTCAATGGACATGCCATGTGTGATAGGTAGAAACTCATTGGGGAGCTAGATAAATTATGTTACATAAAATTTATTTTATATGTTAGTTGATTTATTATTAAACTTTCTTAAGGAAAGAAAAACAAATTACAATGAGCCGGTCAAATAGCCTGGAAGAATATTCAAAGACAACATTCAAGCTGGAAACTTGGATCAAATACTCTCTTAATGTAGATGTCAATTAAAATTGAAATAAACCCTTAAAAACAGCGAATTATATCGAATTGCGGAAAAAGAAAAGTAGGTTTAAACACAACGTTTTCCCGAAAAATGACTTTGTTCTTATTAAAAGATGAAAGTGAAAGTCTGGAACCCGAAAAAAAAAGCTAGTAGAAAAGGAAAAGATAAAAGGAAACAAAACAAAAAAACAACAACAAGCAAACAGAAACAAACAAAAAAAATAAATAAAAAAGAAACAAAACATTAAATATATTATAATTATATATCGGTAAATGGATATAGATAAGATGACGTGCCAATGATATAACTTTTATGGCAGCAGGTTCAGTTTTGACGCCGTCATGTTCTTTTTGACCTCTAAGACCTAGAATATGATTTATGAGCAGACGTGAGTCATTGGAAAAAAAAGTGTTAATTCAACACTTTATTCAAATTTGATATATCTATATAAACCTAAAATTCATTTAAAGTCAGCCTTATAAAGCAAATTTGTTAATACGTGTTGACTACAGCTGTTGCCTGACGCACTTTTTTCTTTTTTTTTTTTTTGTGATACAAAAAGGAAAAGAAATATTTGCCTTATGAACCAAACAACTTTTAATTGCTGCCATTAGTCTCGTTGAATTTTTTTACAAGAAATAAAAGATATGTTTAATAAAAAATTTATGCCTCTCAAATGCTTTGATTTAAAACCAGTCACGTACAAATCGTATCGATATTTGATGGAAACAAAATTAATATAGAATATCCAGTTTTTTTCTCCATTTATTCAGTAGCTCATGAAAATTTAGTCATTATCATAAAACTTCATCATAAATAACTGAGCTTTGCATGTATTAAAAAAGTATATTTGAAAGGGCCTTTCGTTCCAGTAACACACTCTGGTCTATTTATTTCATTGACCCTGATAATTATACCAATATATTTTTATCTTTTCTTATTTTCGATGTGTTAAAGTACAAAAAAATGTAAAGAAAAAAATTATTTACAAAAACATGGGGAGTAGAAATGGAGCGCAAGAAGAAAATAATGAGTTTTATAAAAAGAACTTAGTTTAGGTAAAGATACAGGAAGAGTGGCAAGAAACGTCCACCTGCAGATCACTTCTTTCCTAACAATTTCATTCTTTCCTTCAATTCTACAAAAAAAACAAAAAAAAAACATTGCGGTACAACTTTAGACATTACATTCTTGTTAAGCATTTTATTTTCTTTCAAGGTATGCAATTCCAGAGACATCCAATAAAATTAAAACCAAAACACACGTTAAAGGTTAAATCACTCACAGAGCTTAAAGGGAACAAAATAAGTGTTACCTTCGTTCTTGTCACAGTTTGTATTTAATAAAGTAGAAAAATCAAATCAAATCAAATAAGAATCAGATTGAGTCGTATGTCTTCAATACGATGCTGCTGGTGTTAATTACATCTAAGGAGAAAAAGACGCTATCCCTGTCTCTCCATGCTGAAACTTCGTGCGTGACAAAAACAAATAGTAATTATGTGTACATCAGATATATATATATATATATATATATATATATATATATATATATATATATTTATATCTATATAACGTTTTAAAGTCTTTTATGTTTTTTATTTCCTTTGAAATTTTTCTTCTTTGATTCTTGTTCGTTTCATTTCAAAACGTTTTACATCATTGAAGTAGGAAGTGTCGACCCTAACATCTGGACCTTCAAGTTCTCGAAATCCATGTGAAGGGTATGGAAGCGAGAACCAGGGCTGCGAGAAGGAAGTCAGTCTCATTTTATCGTAATCACTTGACAGCCATGCTTTGGTCAATTCCTGATCATTTTGTTAATAGTGTTGAACTACATCAAACCGGATGCGTCTCTCAAGAATTCCTTTCCAGCATTGTAAATGAAAACACAGCCTGCGTCACATTCACTAAGATATAAAGCTGGTGAAATAAGCAAATAATGAAAATCGAGTCCAGTACTTTTAGGAGAGTAAAGTCCGTTTGTGCATTTTTTATGCTCTTCAGAAGTTTTCATGGCCCAGAGCGGTACGCCGGCTGGAAGTAGGTGTATTAGTGTAGATTTGTACCAAACACGACACCATCACTCATGCTCAACAACAGATTCCAGCACGAGTTCACAAGAAGTTGTCGCCTGCTTGTCATCCAAACAAAGACCGTACCTGTTTTGTCCTCCCCTTCAAAGGGGGAACACCTGTAAAAAATGTGACACTTGTTCGCCAGTGTTTAAGGTGAAAGTGCAAACAGACTGCCCGACGTGAATACGACTCACTGATTACTTGCGCCTTTGACACGGAAGTCATTAGGATAGACAAACAGAGGACTTTCAGTGTAATTACTTGAATGAATTCATAAATAATTGATTTTTGAATTTTTGATCCTTTTAGTCTTCTTTTTTAGTTAAGCGAAAATGGAGGTAATGTGCATTCATACTAAATATCTATTTATTTAAGGGGGGCTTTACCTTGATAAGGATGATAAGGAAGGGAAGGTAAATTAAATCGTGCACTATGTATGAGAGGTAAAAAGATACACCAATGTATATTAAATCGTGTTATGCTTCACTTAATTCGAGAGTTCTTACGTTCTTTTTTAGTTCAAGTTAAGGTTCAATAGAACCGGTTCAAACAAGAAGGCAAAAGGCTATATCCAATGCCTTATTCATTAAAAAAAAGTATGGTTATATAAGTTTCTTTTCTTAAATGTTTCTAATGTCTTTTATGATAAATAAACTTCATACTTGGAAACAGAATGCACTAGTAACACTTTTGGGGTAAATTGTTCAAAAATCTGCAATCCCAAGTGTGGGGGACCAAACAACGCCTGCGATAGTTTCAGCGGATTTTGTCAACATGATTGTGATGATGGTTATGGAGGAAAAAGATGTGACGCTCGTAAGTAAAACAAAAGGTTGTGAATGACATGATGAGGCAGTATTTTGTTTGTCACCGATGAGCTGACTATGCTCTTTTTACTTTTTAGTCGTTCTCAATAGTTTTAAACGCCTCAAAGTTCACTCTAGCAGCTTTTGAGTTTGTTTGGGTTTGTTTTCAATGAAAAAAAAAAGAAATCACAGTAGTTTTTATCGCATGTTTAAAATTTGTATTCTATGTAATAAGATCATTCAGCTCAAATGCGATCCTTCAATTAAAAAAAAAAAAAATAAGGGTAAGACATAATGAGTATAAACTAGTAAATATGGTAGTGTGAGGCCAATACTCACCAATGCGTGTGAGACCTTTAAAACAAATCAAATTTTTAGTGTTGTAAAAGAATTATTGTAAAAAGAACTGTTGGTTTCCAGTTCTGATTTTAAATTAGAAACTTCAATTTCATTTTAAGAAATCATATAAATCAAAGAAACTATTATAAAAAAGAAAGAGAGTTGTTAACCGTATTTTCCAAATGTTATATTATCTGAGCAAGTAAAATCTTTGTAAAAAAAGAAAAACTGTGCTCTTCTTTCATACAGCATGTCATGACAAATTTTTTGGAGCACACTGTTTAGAAACCTGCAGTAAAAACTGTGGTGGACCAAACAACGCCTGCAACAATGTCAATGGATCCTGCATGTTCGGTTGTGTTGATGGATATCACGGAGAAAGATGCCAGTATCGTAAGTAAAGTAGAGATTCTTTACATCGATACATCATTTTATAACACCTATTTTTTATTTACATAATTTTTACAAAAGTTTTATCAATACAATGAGTAAACTTTTTGTTTAAAAAAGAAAAACTCTTCTTTACTTTAATGCAGCATGCTATAACCAAACTTTTGGAGCAAAATGTTCAGAAACCTGCAGTAAAAACTGTGGTGGACCAAACAATGCCTGCAACAATGTCAATGGATCCTGTATGTTCGGTTGTGTTGATGGATATCACGGAGAAATATGTGAGGATCGTAAGTAAAATGGAGAATGTTAACGTGGATACATCATGATAAGACAGCACCTATTGTTTTGTTTACATACTTTTAACGAAGATCAGATATAATGGAGCTGGAGGTCTTTTTTTTAATCATAGAACACACGCTTAATGTCCGATTAGTGAGCAAATAAAGTTGAATTAGTCAGGTTCATATCCATATAGATTTTTTTCTCATTGTTTCCAAAGTTGAAACATAAAAAATACATATTTTGACATGAAACCTTATGCGCTAGAATTTTGTAAAAAAATTGTTTTTCAAAGTCGTATTTATTAATTTCTTGCCCATTAAAGTAGCATCTTCCTGTTTTGTTTTTGCTTTAATCTTTACCCAGAACGTATGGTGTACAGTCTTCACCTCGTTCCAGACAAACCATATAGTATTATCAAAACTTTTTTTAATGTCTGCACTTACTCTTTTCAGATCTGTCTTTAAGTATTTAATTGTTAAAGAGGGATAAAATTCAAAAAAATAACTTGGTTCAAAGATATTATGCACAAACCTAATTTTTAGAATTTTTTTTCATAAAAAAATGTATCAAAATATTTTCTATTTATTTTCAGTAAGACCACAACAATGTATTGGACATGAGATCCAATCTAATAAGCAACCTGATGTAGTGAAAAATTCGTGTCTAGTGAACAAAAATGCTTCTCTTTTTTACGCAAAATCCATATCATTTTATCTTTCTACTCAAGTCGATTCTTACTCATGATATTTTCATTTTTGGATAGTGCTTAAGGGCGGAGTCACACATGCCTTATAATTGTTCCTGTTCGAGTTTTAAAAAGTGGCCTTTATGTATGTAGATGAGAAAAATCAAAACAAACCTAAAATAGAATCTAAATTTGATTCAAGACTCAGAGCAAGGCAAAAATCAGAATATGCCTATGTTTAGAAGGTGGCCTTGATAAAATCTAGATATCAATCGCAGCATGACAAAAATTTCATAGATCACCTGAATTTAAATTCTAATTGTTGTCAGTCTAAATCTGGGTAGATATATTTCTAGATTTCCACTTGAACAATCTATTTCTTTTCCATTTCAAGTTGAAAAATCAAAGTAAAGCTAAAGTCTACAGCTTCACTTTTTTTCAAATAAAAGTGTTACTGAAAATAACTCTAAATTGTGTGCCTTAAGAAAATCTTAAAATGAGGGTATAAATTAGAGGTTTATGTTCGTTGTTTGTAAACAGTGATGAAAGTGATATTTTTAATGGCGTATTTTTCAAACTTTGATAAATTTACACTTTATTTTTTATATTAACAGTAAGTTGCGAAAATAATTGTGTTTCACCTATATTTCTCTCGAATAACTATGTTTCAAAACATCTAATTGATTTCAATTGATTTAAAAATCCATTGATTTAAGAAAACAATTTTAAAAATATTAAATTGAAAAACCTTTTTGTACACAATAAGGAAAATGAAAATGAAACCTTAAGTTTAGTACAAATCCATTAAATTCCTTTTTTTCAATGGACCACATTATAGATTGATTTTGGCATATTAATGATTTTTGAAGGAGAAGGTATTGAAAGAAATGGTAAGTGCTTTTTTATGGTACAGATAATATAACATTAATCCACACCCTCTCCCATTCACCCTCCCCTTGCTTTTACAACCATAGTCTTATGATAGGGCCATCTTTATTTGTCCAAAATGAGTGAAGCATTAAGAAACACAGATCCTTTACGATACAATTCATAAAACCTACTATATAAATCCAATGCAGCCTTTTGGGCCTCCATTTTTCTGTGTATGATACAAAGATAAAGGCGTAGTTGGTTACAACATTGATAAATTGCACGATAAACAATAAAACTAATCATTCAATTCTGAACATTACTAACGAAAGTTAAGATTAATTAATGATCGTTAAAAAAAACCAGCATCAAGAAAGTACTATGTGAATAATCTTTTCCTAGCAATACGGCACAAAAAGAGATTTACCTACTCCACTGAAGCAGTTATCGCTTCTTCAACTTTTGGGCTGGTGATTTTGGCCTGTACAGTTATGTCTCTTATTGTGCGGTAAGTATAATCAGACCAAGCGACAAGTAGATGACCTTATGACAAACGAAAACTCTGGATTCAATTTTGGTTTCTATTCATTAAGGTCAAGATGTGACTCCAGATTAAAAAAAAACAGAGCTTATCTATCAAATTTAAAGAAAAATAGAGAGTATGCTGCAGCAGTACACTACACAACATTGGTGTAAAGTTTTAATTATGCGTGCAATTAATGTAAATTGTAATCTGTCTCATATTTCATAAAGCAATTTTTTTTTTGTTTCAAATATTCTACAAAATCGGATTCAACTGTTATCAAACAGACTGGGAATCCTGTTTAAATTCATGACAATATATTAAGGTCTATGCTTGTATTAAAGTTAATAAAGATTATGTGGGTTATTGAAAAAAATGTTAAGCTGACCTATAGATTTCTAAGACTGTAAGAGTGTTTTATAACTGCACAATTTTACTTTAGTTAAAGGAAACGGTGTTTTAATATACATTCATAATTATTCCTAGAAACGCTATTCCTCCCACTTAAACGTAGGTGAAATACTGATAGGAACAGCAAAGAAAACAGAAGAAAGACAAAAAGAAAATAGAAGAAAGAAAAAAAAGTTACAAGCAATTTTATGGATATTTTGCTTAGCTCTTCTATTTTGAAGTGAAATAACAAGTGTTGCTTTAGTTTTGAATATATTTTGTAATTTAAAAAAAATTGGAGGAATGACGGAAATTGGCAAGTATAGTTCGGGAATCTTTTTTCAGTTGAATCCTTATTTGAATTTACTCTTTTGTCTCAGCGAAGTTTTTTATGAATAATTGTAACTATATTCAAACATGATTCATGTGTCTGAACATTTTTTTTCAGAGAACAACGTGAAACCATAACGGCTGGAAACCACCCTGAACCTGAAGGAAAGATTCAGCCCTTACCCGGTGTGCAAGATATCTTTACGATTGTTGATCCTACCTCTTCGTCCTCAATTGACAAATATTCCCACATTCCTGTCCGTTCTTCCTTAGTTGAAGATAACTCCAACATTACACAAACTGACCCAGTCAATAGAAATTCAGTCCATGCTGAATCTGCCCCTTCTTCCTTAGTTGAAGATAACTCCAACATTACACAAACTGACCCAGTCAATAGAAATTCAGTCCATGCTGAATCTGCCCCTTCTTCCTTAGTTGAAGATAACTCCAACATTACACAAACTGACCCAGAAATTCAGTCCATGCTGAATCTGTCCGTTCTTCCTTAGTTGAAGATAACTCTAACATTACACAAACTGACCCAGAAATTCAGTCCATGCTGAATCTGCCCCTTCTTCCTTAGTTGAAGATAACTCCAACATTACACAAACTGACCCAGAAATTCAGTCCATGCTGAATCTGCCCCTTCTTCCTTAGTTGAAGATAACCCTAACATTACACAAACTGACTCAGAAATTCAGTCCATGCTGAATGTGTCCGGCCGTTCTTCCTTAGTTGAAGATAACCCCAACATTACACAAACTGACCCAGAAATTCAGTCCATGCTGAATCTGTCCGTTCTTCCTTAGTTGAAGATAACTCCAACATTACACAAACTGACCCAGAAATTCAGTCCATGCTGAATCTGTCCGTTCTTCCTTAGTTGAAGATAACTCTAACATTACACAAACTGACTCAGAAATTCAGTCCATGCTGAATCTGTCCGTTCTTCCTTAGTTGAAGATAACTCCAACATTACACAAACTGACTCAGAAATTCAGTCCATGCTGAATCTGTCCGTTCTTCCTTAGTTGAAGATAACTCCAACATTACACAAACTGACCCAGAAATTCAGTCCATGCTGAATCTGTCCGTTCTTCCTTAGTTGAAGATAACTCCAACATTACACAAACTGACTCAGAAATTCAGTCCATGCTGAATGTGTCCGGCCGTTCTTCCTTAGTTGAAGATAACTCCAACATTACACAAACTGACTCAGAAATTCAGTCCATGCTGAATGTGTCCGGCCGTTCTTCCTTAGTTGAAGATAACTCTAACATTACACAAACTGACCCAGAAATTCAGTCCATGCTGAATCTGTCTCAGTCCATAATTTTGACTTATGAAGAACAAGCATGATTGCCCGTTTAATTGAACAGGTGAAAAAAAGTTCAATACGTTGAAGAAACGCAAACTTGACAAAATAACAAATTATCTCCTCCAGAGCCATACGTCTACATT
Organism: Elysia crispata; assembly: GCA_033675545.1. Taxonomy (NCBI): domain Eukaryota; kingdom Metazoa; phylum Mollusca; class Gastropoda; family Plakobranchidae; genus Elysia; species Elysia crispata. The sequence goes on from JAWDGP010006697.1 coordinate 70,613, forward strand.
AAAAAAAAGCAAACCCAAAACTTAACAATATATATGCATATAACTTTATCTATCTATCTATCTATCTATCTATCTATCTATCTATCTATCTATCTATCTATCTATCTATATATATATATATATATAATTATATTCTCCAGAGGACTCACAGTACATTTCTAAAATATATAAGGCGTTGACATTCTTTAAATGAACGAGGGGTTTCACTAAAAAAAAAAGTAAACTAATTTGGGTGCAATCTTTTAAGCAGCCCTGTTTTTAGTCGATCTCGCTACCATGACCATAACGTGATGCTAATGACCCATTAAAGAAATAATACAGTGCTCAGTTTGATGCACTGAAAATTGTTGTCCATTTTAAAGAGGAGTCGTAGACCTGCTTAGACTGACAGGGGAAAAAAATTGAAGGCCCCGCATTTTTCTAAATTTATCGATTTATCCTGGATTGCTAAAGCTTATAATTATTCTAGATCTAGTAAATATCTGTATAACTCATGAAACACAATTTAGGAATGGCAAGTTTGTATTGAAAGTTTCTATGGTTTCTATTGACAATCAGTGCATTTGGTTGTTATTTTAAATATAAAACAGTATAAAAGTACCAAAATCGTTAGAAAGAAGCAGAAATGTTTACATTCGCAACCATCGCTCTAGAAGAGAAAGTGAATAATGGCAGTTGTTCTTAAAATACTAACCAATCAAATCAATACTTTTTTCCTTTGCAGAGCGGAATGTTTTCCATGAAGCTCTCTTCCTGTACGTTGCATTGGGTCAAATTTATTTATTAAAAAAAAAACAACTTTTTTTTTAATCCAATACAGTAAAGTCACATGTTTTTTATATGATTAAATTTAAAAAATAACAATAATTTGTTTTGAAAGCGTCATCCACTTTGAAAATTCCAAACCACTAAGCACGGTCTTTCAAATGTTATCTAGTTCAATATAACAAATTTGGCCAACAATTTTTTATGAACTAATTACTATACAAATATAAAGAACTTCCTCGAGCATAACTATCCTCAATCAATACTTTTTCTTTATTTTTTTGCGATTAAATTAACAATAATTTATTTCAAAGACGGTTTCTAACAATATTGCTATTGCTTTTAAAACGTTCTTGAAAATTGTACACTTACTAATAATAATTATCATAATCAATTGTTTAAGATGCAGGGCCAGCAAAAATATTTTTTTAAAGTTCACTCAACGGGAACAAAGTTAAAAATTTGATTTAGATGAAACGCGTGCTAGGTTATGTGCACACCGACGACAGGGCCTCACTAAAATTCAGCTGGAAACAACTATGTTTAAAGTTACACTTTATGCGCCCTTGCTGAACTAGTGCTTTCTATATGTGCTCAAATATGGCTTTAAATGTAGACACTGAATCCTTGATTATTGTCCTGCATATTGGTAAACATCAGATTCAGAAAGATCTGCTGGGATTTCGTAGAGAGTGGGACGCTCCTATCGACGAACCTACGATTGTGTTTTTTTTTAAACAGTGAAGCATTTTAATTATATAATAACATTATATACATGAGGGGTTGTAGTCGTCAATGGAAGATTATCCTTTATATCCTATATATGTTAGAACCATCGATTTATAGATGCTTCGGCACCCATCTGGACTTTCCCAATCAAGATTGCAAGTCACTTAGGGAGGCTTAGTAAATACATTCGCCATGAAACTCTCTTTTTAGGTAGCGTATTAGCGTATTGGTGTAAGCTATGTTCTCTTTGAGTGGCAAGGCGATGGGTGCCAAAGGATCTATAAATCGATGGTTCTAATCCTACCAATTCAAGCATTTTCGGTCATTTTCACTATCCTAACCACTGCTGAGCACAACCTAAAATTCTAGCTCTTATAATTCTTACTTACACTACTACTACTCCTCCTCCTCCTCCTCCTTTTCCTACTACTACTACTACTACTACTACTACTACTACTACTACTACTACTAAAAGTAATAATAAAAAGACACAAGAATAGCGAAAATACGCATGATGTCATAAACCTATTAATTAACAAATTGATAATGCAGAGTGTATGAATAAATGTATGAATAAATTCATCAAACAAAACAACAATGAAATGGCACACGCCGAAAAAAAAACCCATAACAGCAAGAAAAACAACAAAAGTAACAATCAACAAAAATCAATAACAGAGTGGACACATTTAAATCCTAATTTTGTTCATAAAATGCAGTTTTTTTTTCATTAGTATTATTTGTTGGTATGAAAACAAAAGTTTACCAATTTCCCACATGATTTTAGCTTATTTAGGTGAAATATTGTGCTGCGTTAAACTTGTGAGAACTTTCTTGAAGCGTTTTTTTTTCCCATAAAGTTACTCATTTCCTTGTAACATTGAATCTCTTGTAATATGAGTTTTTCTGTTTTTCTTTCTTTTTTTTTTTTTTTTTTTTCTTTTTGCTATATTTGTATCAAACTTTTTTTTTATTTTCAATTGATGAGATAATTATTAAAACTACATAGATTCTTTATTTCGTTTTCTCTGTCTGCTATGTTTCTCTTTTGAATTTATTGAAAAAATTTTAAAGTTGAATTTTTTTCTTTTCACGCAGCCTCATTTTTAGTTAGGAACACCATTGCCTTTTCGGTTAGAACAATAAACACAGAGAACAATAGTCACTCTTTGATTAGAGTCACAACTTTTCAGTACCGTGTGCCAGACGGAGGCTTGTTGGACATACAGGAGAACACGCCGTCAAACAAAGGAGTATTCATTATCGTGCTGGCATTTTTTTAGATCGATATCTAATTATCATAAAACTGGTTTGTTTAACAAGAAAATATTGAGACAAAAATTAGATCTAGGTATTCCGTCACGATGTCAGACAAAACACAAACAATAATGAACTGTACAAGTTCTTCACAAATATTTATTTTATTTTGATTTTTATTCCGACAAAATTTGTTATTTCAGCAGGTTTTTTTTAGACTTTTTTTAAAACCTTATAGTGTGCAGGAAAAAATTGTGTACATTGAAGATGAGATCGAAAGGTTTGTTTAAAATTTTAGGTACCACAAAGACCCTATCTCCCGGCGATAGAAAAGCTAACGCATCGCTGATGACGTCAAAATTACCCTACTTTAAAACCTTTTAAAAATTGCCTTATATTTAGTCTACACAAAGAAAACTTATATCACTGGAAAGATCGTTTTTTCTTCTTTTGAAACATATGTTTTGTTTTGTTCTTCATAAACTGCGGGTATTTAAAAAATCTGCATTTAAAAAGACTACTTCTTTGAAAATTCGGTTGCCGGCAGCGTCACACACATGATACAGCTTTCACTAAAATTGCGATATCTCGGCCAAGAAATAATATTTTTGCATGATTCAATTACATGACTGGAGGAAGCTCTAGTTTAGTTTCATACCACACAAAAAGAGAAATATAGAGGCAGCCATTTTTAACGTCAAGGTGAAAACTTTGAAGACAAATTAATAAAGCTTCTGGATTAAAAAAAAAACAAGTTGTGTGGTATAAAATTAAAGAATAACCAATTTCCTCTGTTATAAAATTAAATGTGAATTGTATTAAAAGCGATCGTTTTCAGCATTTTTTTCCTTAAATATCTAATTTGTTTAGAATATGAGTTAAAAGTACTAGTTTTTTATATCGTTTTAAATGTCTATCTTTTTATTCAATTGTCTCAAATGATGCATTGGGAAAACGAATCAATTTCAGCATCAGTAACGAGATACCTAATTTAAGGCATTATACATCTGTCGTATTATGAGGTAGCGGGCAGGTAAACTGACTTCTAATTCTAGTGATACCTGCTCATATCTATACTTGCCCTCGGCCGGCTTAATCTAAAAAGCTGCAGTTGAAGAGCCGTTACAGACTTCTTGAGGTTCGTATAGTTTTTTTTTTCAATCCTTTACCGAAATCTAGATCTAGATCTTCTGACTTGGACAGTGGACTTCTTATTTCCTTCCTGATTTTCGGCCCCAAGACCAGCTTTTAACTTGCCAAAAGATTTGTATAAATTCGTCTATCTTTGACTCTTAAATTTCGCTATAATTGTCACGTTGAGCGTTTGGTCAGGGCTGCTCAATGATCTGTTTCAATCTTTACCCGATTTAGTTTCCAATTTATTTGATTTTGTTTTACAAACCGTGGCATAGATTTAAAAGGAGCAATACCTTTAGCAAAAAAAAATATATATTTATTGATTCGTTACACAATCTCATTCTACAGTAAATAGCCATGTCAGGTTTAGTGGAAAATTATTCATTTGATAATTTTACCCCAAAATAATTTGTTGTAGGTAAGTAAACACTTGCGCTAATCGTTTATACAGATTTTGCCTAATATAGTAAAAAAATTTTCGCTTAATTGCTGACAATTCCGGGCGCTGGTTGATGGTGAGTGATTACTTCAGGTCTTTATGTCAGAGATCTTAACCTGTGAGTGTGATGGTGGTTGAGAGAAAGTGTTATTGCAAAGACTATAGCATCTACCAAGGAGGAAAAATTTACACCCTGAAGCCTTCCCCTCGACAAATAAATACCAGAACCAAGAAATAATAGTATACGTCAAGTTTTGTTTGATGAACTATTTGATATAGTTCTTTCCAACATTGTTTACTTAGTTTGTTTTTTTTGCATTTTAAACAAACGCCTGTTTTTAAAAACGTATATATACCTCGTTAAAAGTCTTTGTAATCTTACATTTTACTAAAGATGAGGATTATGGATGATTTTTACATTAGTTATTATAAAAAACTCACCCAAGACTGATGGTTTGAAGTTTTTGAACAGACGAAGTAGCCGAACAAAAGTTGCTCCTGTCTGAACTGGTTGCCTCTTTTCAAGATATCCTGTGTTTATCTTGTAACCTGTCAGCTAATCATTAAAGAGTCGGGAGCTAACAGAGGGGGAAAATTGCTTCAGGATTGATTGACAGCTGAGGAAAAAGATGTAAATAACGTCGTCCAAAACCAAAAAGTTGCAGGCAGTATTTTTCTAACACTGGAATAACCAGTATTTTTTCTATATTATATACTCTCCCCCCTTTTTTTTTCTCTCTCCTGTTTTCTCTTCCTCACTCGCTCCCCATTGCAAAAATGTGACATATCAATAGATTAAGGGAAGAAGAGATGCAGTGCGTTTGAGTTTTTTTTTCTGATGGAATAAGTTCATTTCATTTGAAAAAAAAAACTTTTCATGGCAAAGCAATCGACATGTGGCAGCTCCTGTTGAAGTATGCAAGTAAACATAGAACACGTGGCAGCTCCTGTTGAAGTATGCAAGTAAACCTAGAACTAGTGGCGGCTCCTGTTGAAGTATGCAAGTAAACCTAGAACTAGTGGCGGCTCCTGTTGAAGTATGCAAGTAAACCTAGAACTAGTGGCGGCTCCTGTTGAAGTATGCAAGTAAACCTAGAACTAGTGGCAGCTCCTGTTGAAGTATGCAAGTAAACCTAGAACTAGTGGCAGCTCCTGTTGAAGTATGCAAGTAAACCTAGAACTAGTGGCAGCTCCTGTTGAAGTATGCAAGTAAACATAGAACATGTGGCAGCTCCTGTTGAAGTATGCAAGTAAACATAGAACATGTGGCAGCTCCTGTTGAAGTATGCAAGTAAACATAGAACTAGTGAAGTCATGGAACTAGGAGTTGTACGGTAGTGGGAAGAGATAGCGAGAAAGAAAAAGCTCCAGAGGGAGTATGCAAGAGACAGAGACTAGAGGCGGATAGAGAGAAAGTATGCAGGAGTAAACAGCGAGAACTAGTGGCAGAAACAGAGAGAGAGAGAGAGAGAGAGAGAGAGAGAGAGATAAAGAGAGACAGAGAGTATGCAAGGAGAAACAGAGAGAGATAGTGGCAGAGAGAGTATGCAAGTAAACAGAGAACTAGTGGAAGACAGAGATAAAGAGAGAGAAAGAGAGAGAGACAGAGAGAAAGAGGAGGAGAAACAGAGACAGAGAGAGAGAGAGACAGAGACAGTCAGAGAGAAAGAGAGAGAGAGAGAGAGAGAGAGACAGAGAGAGAGAGAGAGAGAGAGAGAGAGAGACAGAGAGAAAGAGGAGGTGAAACAGAGAGAGATAAAGAGAGAGAAAGAGACAGAGACAGAGAGAGAGGAGGAGAAACAGAGAGAGAAAGAGGAGGAGAAACAGAGAGAGAGACAGAGAGAAAGAGGAGGAGAAACAGAGAGAGATAAAGAGAGACACAGGGAGAAAGAGGAGGAGAAACAGAGAGAGATAAAGAGAGAGAGAAAGAGAAAAAGGGAGACAGAGAGAAAGAGGAGGTGAAACAGAGAGACATAACGAGTGAGAAAGAGAAGAAGACAGAGACAGAGAGAAAGAGGAGGAGAAACAGAGAGAGAGAAAGAAGAGGAGAAACAGACAGAGATAAAGAGAGAGAGAAAGAGAGAAAGAGGAGGAGAAACAGAGAGAGAGAGAGGGGGGGGGAGAGAGACAGAGACAGACAGAGAGAAAGAGGAGGAGAAACAGAGAGAGAGAAAGAGAGAGACAGAGAGAAAGAGGAGGTGAGACAGAGAGAGATAAAGAGAAAGAAAGAGACAGACACAGAGAAAGAGAAAAAGAGGAGGAGAAACAGAGAGAGAAGAGAGAGAAGAGAGAGAGAGAGACAGAGAGAAAGAAGAGGAGAAACAGACCGAGATAAAGAGAGACAGAGAGAAAGAGGAGGAGAAACAGAGAGAAAGAGGAGGAGAAACAGAGAGAGAGAAGAGAGAGAGACAGAGAGAAAGAAGAGGAGAAACAGACCGAGATAAAGAGAGACAGAGAGAAAGAGGAGGAGAAACAGGGAGAGAGACAGAGACAGAGACAGACAGAGAGAAAGAGGAGGAGAAACAGAAAGAGAGAGACAGAGACAGAGAAAGAGGAGGTGAAACAGAGAGAGAAAAAGAGATAGAAAGAGACAGAGACAGAGAGACAGGGAGAAAGAGGAGGTGAAACATAGAGAGAGAAAGAGAGAGAGAAAAAGAGAGAGAGAGAGAGAGAGAGAGAGAGAGAGAGAGAGAGAGAGAGAGAGAGAGAGAGAGAGAGAGAGAGAGAGAGATTCGATAAAAGAATACATTTATTTTAAAACCAGGCCACCTTTTCCTGCTTTAGCTAGATCAGTGGTTCTTAACCTTGTGGAGGTACCGAACCCCACCATATGCGGATTCACCGAACCCCTCTTTAGTGAAAAATAAATTTTTTTTTTTTCAAATTTAATACATAGATATGTTTTTTACTGGCTCTACCGAACCCCTAAGATCGACCCACCGAACTCCATGGGTAAAAATAATATTAATCTAGAATTTTGTTTATAGTCAACCGTACTAGTAAAAGAAAATACCATTTGAATACACGCAAAAATTTATTTTGCATCATTGATTTGGTTTATTTAAAATTTTTTCTAGATTTCAAACTAAAAAATCAGTACATTGCACACAGAAATAAAATTAGGTACCACAAAGTCTGGATTTTGTAAATATGTCATTTTTTTCTTTCATAAGATTTAACAAATGACTTTTATATGTTCTTAAAAATAGCCCAATGCATGCAATTCGTTATGTGGCGTTATGCAAAAAATTTAAAACGCTGTAAAATTTTTATTTCCCAACCGATTTTGATGAAATTCGTTGGGAATTTCATGTCGCCACAAGATCTTTATAGTGCAATTGGTTTTATTCAAATTTGCTGGGTTTGAAAAATCACTTTGTGGTACCTAATAAAATATATCTACCTATATTTCCATTGACATGTTTTGTGAGAGATCTAAAACGCAGAGATATAAACAGTGGTTTGAAATGTTTATCGAATGCATGATGGTTATTTAAAGACTATAAAATATCAACAAAACAGTTATAAAACGGATGATCCGTAATTACTCCACATCACATCTTCAAAAGATTGCCACGGTATAGAATCTAATTCATTTCTTTTACTTTATCAGTCAGGTGCCTTTATCTTTAGCGTAGGCGATCAGTAGTTTAGATCCATTTCAATTCATCGTCACCTTAAGTGCTCTACCACTCTCCCTACATTTATCCACTTTGTTACTTCTGCTACTGCTAGTCTGTCCAACACTCGTCTCTCGCTGTTCTCCTCTGCTGCGGTGTTATTCGATCACTTTGTTACTTCTGCTACTGCTAGTCTGTCCAACACTCGTCTCTCGCTGTTCTCCTCTGCTGCGGTGTTATTCGATCACTTTGTTACTTATGCTACTGCTAGTCTGTCCAACACTCGTCTCTCGCTGTTCTCCTCTGCTGCGGTGTTATTCGATCACTTTGTTACTTATGCTACTGCTAGTCTGTCCAACACTCGTCTCTCGCTGTTCTCCTCTGCTGCGGTGTTATTCGATCACTTTGTTACTTATGCTACTGCTAGTCTGTCCAACACTCGTCTCTCGCTGTTCTCCTCTGCTGCGGTGTTATTCGATCACTTTGTTACTTATGCTACTGCTAGTCTGTCCAACACTCGTCTCTCGCTGTTCTCCTCTGCTGCGGTGTTATTCGATCACTTTGTTACTTATGCTACTGCTAGTCTGTCCAACATTCGTCTCTCGCTGTTCTCCTCTGCTGCGGTGTTATTCGATCACTTTGTTACTTATGCTACTGCTAGTCTGTCCAACACTCGTCTCTCGCTGTTCTCCTCTGCTGCGGTGTTATTCGATCACTTTGTTACTTATGCTACTGCTAGTCTGTCCAACAGTCTTGTCTCGCTGTTCTCCTCTGCTGCGGTTTTATTCGATCACTTTGTTACTTATGCTACTGCTAGTCTGTCCAACATTCTTGTCTCGCTGTTCTCCTCTGCTGCGGTTTTATTCGATCATTGAACTTGCCACAAGACGGTCCAGTTTGTCTCTTCTCAACACATGGCAGAACAAGGTCTTTTTTGCATTTCATTTTTCTATTTAAGAGTGGTCTTATTGTGTAATCTGCTGGAAAGACTGTTATGTTTGATTTGTTTGTAATCCATGAGATTCGTAGCATTGTCAGTAAATCGCAATTCTGTCTCTTCCATTGTCTTTTGTAGCTGCTTTGAAATCGTCCAGGACTCGCACGCATACATCAAAATAGGTTCAATATTGCACTCCAGGATAGTTTTTCTTTTATAGATTGATATAAGTATTTATTTTTAGTGAATACTTCATTCTTTAGAAACTTAATTGTGTTTGCGCTATTCTTGATACGATTCCTTTGATGATTGGTCCGTCGCTTGATATTAAAGTACCCGAGTATTAAAATTGATCTCTGTGTGCCTGAGTTTATTCTCGTTGACCAAAATGTTGATCTCACACAACTATTGTTGTGACTGACATTACTTCTGTGTTTTTGCTGCACACATTCAAATCTTTCATTCCCTTTTTTACCCTACAATGTTTTATAATGTTGCAGGTGATTCCATTTTCTGCACTTAATACTGTGTCTTGATATCAATGTATCTCAAGTTGATTACGTTATACAACATTGTTTCAACTATTGGGTGTTCTTCTAGTATGTTTTTGATGATTTGTAAATCTTTTCCATGTTTAGTTTTGTGATTGCCTCATCATGTTGTTTTCTATTGAATGCCTAGGTGTAGCCAATGAAGCACAGATTTGCTTCTTTTTGATCCTTTCCGAGCTCGTTAACTTCTTGTTAAAATGATCTTAATAGCATTATCTATACCTTTATCTTCCACAAAGCCATACTGTTCCTGTTACTTTTCTAGTTTCATCTCGTTTCTGATTCGCATTTTTGCTGATAAGATTCACGAGACTGTGTAATCCACACTTTGTTGCCCCTGGCAGTGCTGTAAATATAGCCTGGGAGAATCTGACCTGTGTGATAGATTTCGTTGCGTAGTGTTGCGATCTTAATAATTCCATAGTTTCTAATTGCTTCTCAACGTTGCACTGATATACTGTGTCGACCTGTTGTTTGCCTAAGTTAACTTTTCTTATTTTTTGCCCGGTTATCATATAATTATAATGAAAAATACCCAGTAAAATATTTCGTTTCATAAAATTTGTATCCTTTATGCAGTCTTTAAAAAGTTCACTGATGTGTTCTGCCTATTTGCTTAGAATTTATTTCTAGTACAATAATATTTATATTATACTTATGTCATCGCTTTTTGGTATTAGGCATTATATGGATGAGCAGATTTTCTTTTCTGAGATTTATTCCATGGAATGTTCTGTGTTTTTCAATATTGAAAGTTTTCTTTCCTCCTTCCCCCATGATTTATAAAATATCCCCAGTCATCCACTTTTTGTTTTGTTTCCCTTTCATCTCTCGGTATTTGTTACATTAGTGCTTCAATGATCACTGCTTTGCACTTTACTCGATGTCAGTCCACTTCTTCACCTCCTCCTACGACTTCAACTTTATTTTTAACAGCAACACGTCCTCTAGGGTCTGGTTTGATTTTAGAACAGCCACGTGAACTTTGATGCTTTAGTTGCACCTCTGGTTTTTCTTGAGTTTCAGTGTGAGTTTAACAGCCACTGGAACATGATCACTATAACAACCTGTCCCAGGGAAGGTCTTTGCTGAGAAAAGCGCATTTCTAAAACTGATCAGGACGTAGTCGATCTGACTTCTCTTATAATCTTCTGTGTTGGTTGCTGAAACCGCGTGTTTCTGACAATAAGGTTGTTTCTATCACATTATGCAACTACATGTAGTCACTCCCTTTACATCTTTCTGATGCCCAATCCATGGAGTCCTACCGCAGTTTTTACTCTCAATTTCCTGAATGTTTCATTGATATCGTCCATGATGATCAGAGGGTCCTGTTATCACTATTGAGCCTTTGCTTGCCCCAGCTCTTAAAAAATCTTTTGTATGTTTTCATCGCTACATGTTGATGTTGGTCCGTGTATGATGTTAAAGTCCAATTTTATTTCTACAATTTTAAAAGTAAAAAAAAAATTCCCGATATGCTTGCGGTCAATATCCTTTGACAATTTTTCCCATTCCTTCACCTGAAACATTAGCCACAGCTAATTCATGTTCTATGCCGCTTCTATAGAATATTTCAAACGTTCCTGATGTTATCTTTCCTGCAACGTTTCATCTGACTTCGCTGATGGTAGGACATAAACTTCATTCTTTTTATTTCGTGTTTGATGTTTCCTAACTTCACCTTGTTCTTATATTCCACGTTGTTTTTTTTTTATCTTCAGTTTAATTTTTTTACACATTAATTTCAAAGGAGACCTATTCCGATTACTTTTTTAGAATTAAATCTTACATAATTATTTTAAAACATCCCACTTGTCCCTAGTCAAAAGATATTAATCTGCTCTGCAACTGTGTTTCAAAAACATGAAATGTAATGAAATGAAACAAAGAAAACAAAACAAATTCACTCTCCATCAAAAATATGGCCATGAACACACGAAGACAAATTTAACAGATTTGATAATTTCAAAAATCCTAAAAGTTACGTATTTTTTTACCGCTAGTTTAAAAGTTTTCTATATTTGTTCTTTTTTCCTTTGGTAACATATAAGAAAATTATCTTGTCTAACTTTGATCGTTCTTTTTCAACGTATACCATTATTTCATAGCGCGATGTTCATTTATTACCATTCATGTGACAAAATAACCCCCATTTTATCCTCCATTGTATCCTATATTTTTTTAAAACAGACATAAAATTGTGCCCCTCTGGGTGGCGTCCGAGTCTCATATCTCGATCATGCCTCAGTCTGAGCCTCATATCTCGATCATGCCTCAGTCTGAGCCTCATATCTCGATCGTGCCTCAGTCTGAGCCTCATATCTCGATCATGCCTCAGTCCGAGCCTCATATCTCGATCATGCCTCAGTCCAAGCCTCATATCTCGATCATGCCTCAGTCCAAGCCTCATATCTCGATCATGCCTCAGTCCGAGCCTCATATCTCGATCATGCCTCAGTCCGAGCCTCATATCTCGATCACGCCCCAGTCCAAGCCTCATATCTCGATCATGCCTCAGTCCGAGCCTCATATCTCCATCATGCCTCAGTCCGAGCCTCATATCTCCATCGTGCCTCAGTCCGAGCCTCATATCTCCATCGTGCCTCAGTCCAAGCCTCATATCTCCATCATGCCTCAGTCTGAGCCTCATATCTCCATCGTGCCTCAGTCCAAGCCTCATATCTCCATCATGCCTCAGTCTGAGCCTCATATCTCCATCATGCCTCAGTCCAAGCCTCATATCTCCATCATGCCTCAGTCCGAGCCTCATATCTCCATCGTGCCTCAGTCCAAGCCTCATATCTCGATCATGCCTCAGTCCGAGCCTCATATCTCCATCATGCCTCAGTCCAAGCCTCATATCTCCATCATGCCTCAGTCCGAGCCTCATATCTCCATCGTGCCTCAGTCCAAGCCTCATATCTCCATCATGCCTCAGTCTGAGCCTCATATCTCGATCATGCCTCAGTCTGAGCCTCATATCTCGATCATGCCTCAGTCTGAGCCTCATATCTCCATCATGCCTCAGTCTGAGCCTCATATCTCGATCGTGCCTCAGTCCAAGCCTCATATCTCCATCATGCCTCAGTCTGAGCCTCATATCTCGATCGTGCCTCAAACTGAGCCTCATATCTCCATCGTGCCTCAGTCTGAGCCTCATATCTCCATCATGCCTCAGTCCGAGCCTCATATCTCGATCATGCCTCAGTCCAAGCCTCATATCTCCATCATGCCTCAGTCCAAGCCTCATATCTCCATCATGCCTCAGTCCGAGCCTCATATCTCGATCATGCTCAGTCCAAGCCTCATATCTCCATCATGCCTCAGTCCGAGCCTCATATCTCGATCATGCCTCAGTCCAAGCCTCATATCTCGATCATGCCTCAGTCCAAGCCTCATATCTCGATCATGCCTCAGTCCAAGCCTCATATCTCGATCATGCCTCAGTCCAAGCCTCATATCTCGATCATGCCTCAGTCCAAGCCTCATATCTCGATCATGCCTCAGTCCAAGCCTCATATCTCGATCATGCCTCAGACCGTACATGACATCAATGACCTGGACCAACGCACGGATACAGTGCCAATCTCACGGTGGAGACTTGTTAGTTAACTTCGACAAGGAAATGGGAAATGTGATTTTCAGTATTTTTTTTTTTAATACTCATTAAATATGAATATTTACTTCTTCAAATATGCTGTAGTTAATAAGCCATAAAGCATACATATTATATTTAATAATGGACGTGAGTCGAAATGGTCCCGCCATGTTTTTAAATCAAAGGCTTCAATTTATTACAGTCGATATCTTTATTTATAACATAGAATAAAAAAGTTATAAATATTGAAGCGTAATTATAATTATATCCGATTATTTTCCAACAAATCTTAAAACTATTTTTCTTTTATTGAGAATCACGAAATAGAACGTTTAAATCAATAATTATAAAAATGGATGTTAACATGTTATGGAAACCGATTTAGAAGGACGGTTAAAAAAGAGGAATTAATAGCTTAATCTAAATTATAAATTAGAGTATAATTTTCCTAAATCAGTTTGTAAACATAAAAAAAATTCCATCAGATAGTAAAAATTACGGCTGAGGGTTGCTTCAATGGGTTTTACTGGTTTATATAATTTTTTTTTTTAACAGTACCAAAAAGCTCATACGTTGGTCTGTATTTCTGGATCGGGCTAAATGATCGAGCTGAAGAGGGCAATTTTTACTATCTGACGGCCAAAAGAAAAAAAGGTTAGGACTGGTTACAATCATCTAGATCATTAAACTTATAATATAGAGGTTCTAAGTTCTGGCCTGGGTTTGAGCTCCTTGGTGTTAGGTCGGATGTTTTTTGAAGAACTGTGAAAATTTATCTAAGTATACATATCTAGGGATTTTAAAACCAGTGACATTTTGCTTCTTACTATTTTTTTAATTAGTGAAGATATCAAAACAGAAATGGGGTTTTTCCTTTTCAGATCACCAACATCCCGTGGAAAAACGGCGAACCTCACGGTACAAAAAAATTACGATTGTGTAGTTGTGACGCTAAATCGTGAAATTCAAGAGAAGTTCACTGATCGACCGTGCACTTCAAAAATAAATTTCATTTGTGAAGTTTTTCCAGGAATAAGTGACGAGATTATCGATTATTTTTTTATGTAGAGAATATTGAGAACTTTAACAAATTATAAAAATTTGCAAGGACTTACCTAAATATGATTAAAGGAGAGAAATAACTTCCGACTTTTATACTAAATAAACCAATTATATTAACAGCCTACTCTAAATTCTGTTTCATAAAATGTCTTTTATGTATTAATTTTTTGTGTTTTCAAACTTTTTAGGCAAACATTATACGATAGCTGAAGAACAAAATAATCTAGAAGAGCATTCAAAGACAAGTTTGATGCTGGGAAATCGGATCAAATACTTTCATAATGAAGATGAAAATTGAAATTCAGATGTTACTCTTACAAACTGCAGATTTCATCGAATTGCCGATAACTGAATGTAGATTTTCACGCATTCATTTCCTATAAATTAACTTTGTTCTTAGTAAACCAAAATGGAAATGATGTGTGTTCATACTAATTTAATATCTATTTATCTTTTCGATTAACTTTCATTTCTATTTTTTAAGGAGGACTATTTTTAACGTCTTCATGATTTAAGTTTTCATTTTATTAGATCAGATTTAGACAGCTAAGGATGATTTTGAAGTTGAGTTAAAACGCAATTTATAAGTATCCGTAAACATTTTGTAAAAAACTGAATACATCATTATGTAGTAAATCGTTTTCTACCACAGTTCATTCAAGAGTTCTTACGTTAGTAATTTTCTTTTTGTTTAAGTTAAAGTTTCATATAACCGTTTCAACCAAGAAGGCAAAGGTATACAAAGTGGCATTTTTCATAAAAGGTATGATTACATAAGGTCTTACTCTAAAATGTTTCTAATGCCGATATTGACAAATATTTTTCAAAGTATAACATTTCGATTTCTTGAAGACAGTGTGCACTAAGAAGAACCATTTTGGATTCAACTGTTCAGAAATCTGCAAGCCCAAGTGTGGCGGACCAAGCAACACTTGCGATAGCTTCAGTGGATCTTGCGCACTAGGTTGTGATGATGGCTATGAAGGAGTAAAATGTGAAGCTCGTAAGTAAAACAAAGAATTTTACCGCCATGATGAGGCAGCATTTTGTGTCTTATCAACCGGACGCCGAAAAGCTGACTATTTTCTTTTAACTATTAATAGTCTGTGTTGAAGATTTTTTCAAAATCTCGAAGTCGACTTTATTCATGAAGAACTATCCTACAGTTGGGTGGGTTTGTCTTCAAAGGAAAGTTAGTAAAATTGCAGTTTTTGACGTTACTTTATTAAAAAAAATTGATCAGGATCATTTCCCTAAGACTTTTAGAAGTGTATTTTTTTTTTTCAATTTCTTTAAAAAGGCAATACGTACTATTAAAGAAAAAGATACGAGGTTTGTTAGGAAAGTAGAGATTCTTAAAGAGTGGATACTATATAAAAAAGACAAGACCTCTATTTTTTGTTTACATACTTTTAACGAAGGGTCACATTCCTATAGATATTTTTTCATTGTTTACAAAGTCGAAACTAAAAAAATCCTTTTGAAATGCAACTTTATGCTCTAGTCTTTTATGAAAAATATTTTTGGATAGTCCAAATTACTTGTTACTTGCTCGCTATAAGCAGTATTCTCCTGTTTGTTTGTTTGTTTGTTTGTTTTAATGTTCATTAAGAAAGTTTTTTAAGTATTTAAATGGTAAGAGGTCTAAATAGGAGGACAAAGATCTTTCCGGGGTAAGTTTTTTTTGTTTTGTTTTTTTTTCGTAGAAATTTTTATCTAAAATGGTACATATGCATATCGTTTATTTCTCATCTAAACCATTATGTATTGCACGTTTAATCCAATATAATACGCAAAATGATGTAGTGAAAAAAAATGGTCTCTAGTGAAAAGAATGGTAGTTCTTAACGCAAACTCCATGTCAATTCATCTTTCCAATCAAGTCGAATCCCACTTGTGATATTTTCAGTTTTGTATAGTGCTGTAGGAAGGATACACACGGGGCCCCATACTTATGTCTAAGTTTTTAAAAGCGACCTTAATGCGCGTATATTAAAAAGAAAAGGAAATCTAAATATGATTTAAGGCTTAGTTCAAAATCAGAGCATAATGAAGAATAAGAATACGTCTAGATCTAGAATAGGATCTAGATATCGATCCAAGCGTGATTTAAAGAATAAAAACCCTCAATATCACCTTCATTTAAATTCCTGTTTTAAATCTAGCCCTGGGTAGATATAAATCTCGATTTTTACTCGAAAGCATCATTTCTTTTTCATTTCAAGGTGAAAATGAAGTCTAGAGTTTCTTTTATTCTTTTTTTTTTTAAGTTAGCAGGGTGTAACGAAAATTAGATCTAAATTCGCGGGTTTTAGGTAAATCTTGAAAAGAATATTTAACTTAAAGGGTTGCGTTTGTTAATTGTACCCAGATTTAAATGATAAAAGCCAGGTTTTTCGATAGAGTGTAATTTTTTTTTGAAAATTAAATAAAAAAATTCTATTTTGTATTAAATGCTATTAGTGTGAATAAAATTGTGCGAGAAAGATTTCTGTTGAATTAAAACTAAAATTATACGTTCCAAAACATCCGTTCCGTTTTGGAATTATTTAAGATCC
This sequence comes from Elysia crispata, assembly GCA_033675545.1. Classification (NCBI taxonomy): domain Eukaryota; kingdom Metazoa; phylum Mollusca; class Gastropoda; family Plakobranchidae; genus Elysia; species Elysia crispata. The sequence goes on from JAWDGP010006697.1 coordinate 87,269, forward strand.
ATTGCTTTAGCAAAATAATTTTGACAGTATGAAATTTAAAACCATCTGTGTCTAAATAATAAAAATGAAGTTTTATCTTAAGTTTTATTATAAATCCATTGAACTCTAATTTATCATTGGGCCGTAGTTGAAACTCTTTTTGGAGCATTAAAGTTCTAGAAGCATCATTCTTATATAATCAATGATTTTGAAGAAGAAGGCGTTGAAAGAAATGGCAAATGCCTTTTATGATACGGATAATCCACTTTTTACAACCATCATCTTATGGTGGGGCCATCTTTAAATGTGCAAGTTGTATGAAGCATTAAAAAACTCCAGATCCTTTAAGATACAAGTCATAAAATCTACAATAAAATCCAATACCGACTATTGCTTAGCTGAAACTGACACGCTCAGTAGATCTCCAGAATTAGCCGTAACAGTTCACGACTATATCTGTATCTGTATCTGTGTCAGAACTTATAGTATAGATGGAGAGAAGGGTTGTTAAAACTTTTATCTGTTAAAAGAGAAATCATTGATTATTTTTTTACATTGTTTCATTTTTTTACTCTAATAATGCAATAAAGAATGCATGTTTGAAATCTAAATAGATTTTTGAAAATAGTTATTTTTTTAATTTAAGAAAAATATAGAGAACAAGCGATTAATGTTATTTAGTACGTTTATATTTTTTCTCACTTTGTATTGACCTCTTTCACACTGATATTGGCATAACAAGTACCTGAAATCTTCATTTCTATTCAAAAGTATGGAAACAATTTAATGCGAGAACAAAATATAACTATAAAAGATGAGGGTATGGATGTGATAGGTTAGGAAAATTAACAAATTTTATGACCAACTATAAAACTAAACAGTCACTCGTTAATTTAACATTACCGGCAAAAAGTAAAGATTAAATAATTAAAAAAAAAAAAAACACCACCAAAGAAATGCTTCAATAAAGTCTAGTGATAGCGAATTACAAAATTTACATGTTATTGTGCACTAAATGTCCTTTTAACAGTATAATACTATAACAATAATCCACCCGTAATTTTCGAATCAGGGGAGCAAGTTTCCTACTCCAGACAAACGCTTATCGCAGCTGCAGGACTTGGGCTGGTGATTTTGGCCGTCATAGTTATGATCGTTAAGTAAGTATAACCAGGCCCTTGTCTTAAGTGACCATATGACAAACAAAACCTTTGAAAGTTTTTTGCATTTTCGTCCCTTTTTCATTAAGGTGAAGAAGTGATTCTTCATTAAAAAAAAAAAAAAGCTTACCTGTCTAATTTCGAAGAAAAATAGAGAATGATGTAATCTCAGCACACTTCGCACCAACAACACAATTTCACATTGGTATAAAATTATTATTGCATGCTCTATTTATTTAGGTCATAATCTCTATTATATTTAACAACTGAGCGAAATGTTTTACCCAATCGAAATCAAAGGAAACCAGAGCTGCTGAGGGTGTGATTAATAAATCAAAGCTTTCATATTATTTAACTTTATGCTTGTCTTAAATTTGATAGATTGTATTTGACTCACTGCAAAAAAAAAAAAAAAAAAATGTCAAGCTGATTTGCAGATTTCTAAGATTGTTTCATGAGAAAACATGCATAGTGCAATATAAAAACAAAAATATTTATCAGTGTCGCGATTTGGTGTAGTGATTAAAACTAGGTTAAAGACTGACAGGAAGTTACAGCAAAGATGAGACAACGAAAACAAGAAGAAAACCGAAAAAAAAATATAAAAAAAAAAATTTAAAAGAAAGTATGTGGATATGTTTCTTAGCACATCTGTATCGGAAGTAAATTACAAAGTGTTGACGTAATTTTGAATGTATCATAATTTAGAAAAGTTGAAGAAATACTAGGAATTGGCTGACATCGTTCATCAATCTTGCTCTCATTTAAATTTTAAATTTAAACGAATTTTCTTATTATTATACGTTGTAATGATAATTAAGTATTATTCATCTCTTGAAACATATTTTTTAAGCTACCTACGTAAAGATACAACCGCTGAAAACCGTTCTCTCCCTTATGAGAGGATGTTGACCATCTTCGATGTGCGAGATAACTGTACGGTTGTTGGTCCTGCCCGTTTTGTGTCGTTTTAGAGCCATTTCACTGTAACTGCTTGTTCTCTAGCTGACCCAGTTGACTGAAAGCCTGGCGTTGCTGATACTGACTGAATTGAAAGTTTGGAATTTTAAAGAATTAACTGAAAGAATGATTAAGACGGCTGTTTCGAGGGTGAAAGATTTTCGAACGTTGAAAGATATTCGAACGTCGAAGCTATAAAAATTGACGTTGAGAATTCTCAAATTTATGCTCTATAATGTTCCTCTAGATTCCATTGTACGAGTATAAGATTAATTTATCACTATCATATTTAAAAAAGGAATTATACACGATTTGACATAAGAACTGTATACCGCTAACATCCTAAGTTATCTTTTGTGTTTTGAGACAAAACCCCGACCTAAAAATCACATTCTAAAAAGCATGTGCTATAAAACAGTAAGCCATAAAGACATTACAATGCAAATACCTTAATAAAATTCAATTTTGTTGAGATTGTACAGAGAATTTTTTAAAGGTAAGGTTTAAATTCCTTGTCCACTACTTTATTATAGGCAATACTTATTTAAAAAGTTACTGTTTCCAGATTTCTTCTTGTAGAACGAAGCAGGCTGTAGTAGTCAATTCATGAATAATTGATAAAATTATTATTAT
>JAWDGP010006697.1:92500-102500 GCA_033675545.1 Elysia crispata
CTCCTTGTCCCATTGCTTTGGTGCATTTTGATTTTTTGGTTCCAGGCAAGTTTTACTCCTTCTCCCATTGCTTTTCATGTTTATCTAACGTACATAAAACTAAACATCGCGGCAAAGGTAGCTGCCTTATATAAGCTGAGAACTATTTTTTATATCTGTTATAGATTTAACTTTTTTTTTTAAATTTGCATCTCTTGTTTGAACTATAATCGGCACAAGCTAAATAAAAGCTATCGTCAGGAAGAAGCTTTTAGTGATTTAAATGTAAATTTGAGTTAAAAATTTCTTCTTCTAATTTTCTTTTTTTTTTATTTTAAGAATGAAGCTTTGTACATGATTCAGAAACAGCAAAAAAAAAAAAAAAAAAGATGTCCATGCTCAACTTTTGATACTCAACTGGTTCCCTCAGGGAAACTGTCTTGACCAAAGCCTGTTTACCACTTACACAAAATTTGAGTTGATGAAGTACAAGTTTTTATTATTTACATTCTTTTCATTGTTTAGACTACTGTAAAAAAACTTTCTTTTTAATTTCAATTTCTTTTGCTTCTTTGGCCAAATCCTTAATATCTCCTTCCACTGTTAGATCTATGGTGTACTCCACTCACAAGACGTTTAAGTGAAATAGTTGAGTATAAAACTTACTATATATTGCGGAATTTTTACTAAAAAATGATGCTTAACCATAATCCTTTTTGCACATTCCGCCTCTGTTTGGGCTGCCGTTGAATTTGTAAAAGAATAGATCGATCGAATGGAGGAAGGAAGGGTAAATTGGTGAATAGCTAGCGTTGCTCTCTATTTAGATATACTTGAAGAAAGAAATTATGATAATGTATCAAATAAAAAATAAACGACAGTTCTATACATGAATAGATCGGTATATACATCGACAGAAATTATAGATATGCGAAAAGGCGCGAGTAAATAAAATGTAAGGATATAGAAAGAGAGAGAATCGGAGAGAGTGAAGAGAGAGAGAGTGAGAGAGAGAGAGTGAGTGAGAGAGAGAAAGAGAGAGTGAGTGAGAGAGAGAGGTAGATAGATAGATAAATAGAGAGATAAATAGACAGAGAAAGAGAGAGAGAGAGAGAGAGAGAGAGAGAGAGACGGACAGATAGATAGACAAATAGACAGAGAGAGATAGATAGATAGATGAATAGATAGATAGATAAATAGAGAGTTAGATAGATAGATAGATAGATAGAGAGATAGATAGACAGATAGATAGATAGACAAATAGACAGAGAGAGGTAGATATATAGATATAAAAATAGAGAGATAGATAGATAGATAAATAGATAGATAGATAGAGAGAGAGACAGACAGATAGATAGATAGATAGAGGTAGATAGATAGATAGATAGATAGATAGATAGATAAATAGAGAGATAGATAGATAGATAGATAGAGAGAGAGAGAGGGAGGGAGGGAGGGAGGGAGAGAGAGAGAGAGAGAGAGAGAGAGAGAGAGAGAGAGAGAGAGAGAGAGAGAGAGAGAGAGAGAGAGAGAGAGAATAGTTCGAAAGCAGAACAAGGAAAAGAGAACGAGATAGTAAAAAATATTTTGTCACAAACGCTCTTAAAACATGCAGAATGAAATTGATTATCAACATAAAAGAAATTCACAAACAATAATCCAGATTGTCTGTCGATATTGTGCGACAATAATTTTCTGTGTTCAATTATTAAATGTCATCGTAAACAGGAACAAATTTAATAAACAAGCCGTTTTATCTGTCACTTTTTGACCAGACATCCCAAACATTCTTCTCGCAACAATACCACTCACTCTCCTTTCCATAAGTTTTCGCTATTGATCTAGATGCTTTCTCTCGACGCGCCCCAACAGCAGAAGAAAGCAGTGTTTGTTTGACAGAAAGATCCATGTACATAGATCAACCTTTTCACCTCTCTACAAGGGCCGAGAGGGAGGAAAGAATGCGGAAGGAGGGTAGGGGGGAAGATGCAGAAGTTCTCACTTCATGTCTTGTCCTCCTCCATTTCTCTCCTACACTTGGTCTTCCCCTTCCCCCTCCCCTACTTTCCTAATACCAAGATATTCCGCGGAAGGATACAGAAAAAAACCACCTTCACTCTCTATCCACCTGATTGTCGATGTTTTTTTTTTCCTCCTTCCCCCTCTTTTTCCTACTTTCTCAATACCAAATTATTCCGCGGAAGGATACAGAAAAAACTCCACCTTCACTCTATATCCATCTGATTGCTTGTTTTTTTCTTTTTCTCCACTCCTCCCCCCCTTCCCCCCGCAAATGCTAGGAATTATTGCGAGGAAAGTTAGATGGACCAGCTCTTGTTCTATAGAGTGATGTTTGGTTTGTTGTGATTAATGGGTTTATTGTCAGACGTGAGCACAGTGACGCCAGGCCGTCAGGTTTAATCCATGTCTCAGGCCTGTCACTCAGCCTCGCTTTGACTGGGCAGGACTGACGCGATGTCCAGTTTTAGCAGCCGAGCTCATTTTTTGTACATTATAATTTGTTAAAGATCTAATCTAGCCATTGTATTCTAGGAAAATTGGGGGAAAAACATTAAAAAAAACGATAAATCGTTTTTCACCTTGGTTTTGTTTTGTTTTGGTTTGGTTTTAAATGTTTGTGTATAATGAATTGAACACAAAAATAGGTGCAAATGTTGCACTTGCCTCGTTGGTGACTTTGACGGGGAAAGATTGATTATTGTACAATTTAGAGTTACTGTACTGGGAAAAGTGTGTGTAGTAGATACAAAATTAAAGTGGAGTCATATTACACGAATTTCATTTCTGTAGACATAAAATATATGAGAATTTACAAGAAAAAGCATCAAATGAAATGTAAACAACTTTAAGTAGTATTGACTCCAATATTAAAAAAAAATACCAGTTACATGCTAGAGCTACATAATTTTGTGATGTTGAAGAATAAATCTTTGACTTTTTATTTACTTTGGGTCTCAAAACTTTTCGGTTAAATATACCGTAATAGAGTCGGGGACGCTTCGGTAAAGCCAAAGACATGGAAGATTTCGTAGAGTCCCACCTCACAAGTTGATGGTGTACGCCAAGGTATAGTCAAGATGGCGTGTTTTGTCAGTCAAATGCTGAATCAAAAAGTATTTTACATTCATTCAAGTTCCCCGTCTCTCTCTCTCTCTCTCTCTCTCTGTCTCTCTCTATCCTTCTCTCTCTTTCCCTCTCTCTCTGTCTCTCTGTCTCTCTCTCTCTATTCTTCTATCTCTCTCTGTCTCTCTCTATCCTTCTATCTCTCTCTCTTCCTCTCTCTCTCTGTCTCTCTCTATCCTTCTCTCTCTCTTTCCCTCTCTGTCTCTGTCTCTCTGTCTCTCTCTATCCTTCTATCTCTCTCTCTTTCTCTCTCTCTCTCTCTCTCTCTCTCTCTCTCTCTCTCTCTCTCAATCTCTCCATGATTTGAGAAACTTGCGGCATTAAGCAGTAGCAGCAGCACAGAACAGCCAGTATATTTCAAACTTGACTACGGCAACTTCTCATTATCTTTTTATTATTATTATTTTAAATTTTATGAATGACACAGTGTTTATTGCTCTCTGCTGCTGCACATTAAACAAATATGATAGTCTCCACCATCTCTAGATTTACTGATGCCAAATATATTCAGGTGTATAATTATTGTTTTGTATTCTCTCTCTCTCTCTCTCTCTCTCTCTCTCTCTCTCTCTCTCTCTCTTTCTCTCTCTCTCTCTCTTCTCTCTCTCTTTCTCTCTTTCTCTCTCTCTCTCTTTCTCTCTCTCTCTTTCTCTCTCTTTCTCTCTCTCTCTCTCTCTCTCTCTCTCTCTCTCTCTCTCTCTCTCTCTCTCTCTCTCTCTCGCTCTCTCTTGCTTCCAACTTTGCTCGGTTGCACCATCACCCTGACTTCCTTTCCACCTGCCATTGTCAGGTCTTCCATGAACTCCCATCTAAAGTCGTCAATGACTTGACTGTCTGTCAATGAAACAAAAGATCATGTGAGAGAAATGTGCAACTTTATTCATGCCCCATGGATGAGGTTACCATGGCAACCATGGCGACCAACAATAGCATTTACACCCACCCTCTTTCCTCTGTCTCTTTTTCTAACCAAAACCAATTTCTCAATCGCAATTCTAACTGCTCCTACCCCCCCCCCCCCCTCCCCTTCCGCAGCTTTTCTGCAAACATAAACTGAAACACCTCTCTCTTTATTTTCTTTTATTCCTCCATCTTCTTCCACAAACATACAAGCATAAAGTATCATTTCAACACACTCTTCAGCCATAAATTCACCGTAACTCTTATTTACTACCCTTACCTTTGAAACTTTCTCTCTCTCTCTCTCTCTCTCTCTCTCTCTCTCTCTCTCTCTCTCTCTCTCTCTCTCTTCCTCTTTCAGTTGTATCGGCGATTTGTCAAGTCCAGTCAAGCACGGTCCAGCAAAGACACGGCAGGACCAAGTGGTGGTCAAGGAGCGCTAGTGGTCTGACGTCTGAAGCCTGGAAGTCTCAGCAAGATCCAGATATCCCTCAGGTAACCCCGGCCCTGTATTGACCACTAACCTCCGCAGGCTATTTGTAAGTTTATCATTTCAAGACGGATCTCTTTTATTTAGTGGCATTTCAAAATTAACTGTTGTGACCAGGTGTGCTTAAGTTTAACCAATTTAGATTCTATTAAAATTGGGTTTCTCCGGTCAGAAACTGTTTTGTTGTGTTTTCAACTTATTTTTCCGATTGTTTCGCACTTCTTGCGTGATTTCATTTTTTTCCCTTCTTTACCTTGTCTTTCTTGCGTCAATACAGTTTTATTTTTTAGGTGGATTTCGAGTTGTATTTGTTCTTCTTTATCTTTGACTAACTCGTTCTTTATTCTAAAAATACCACGATGTCAATAAGCGCTTTGGAGTCTGGCAAACAATGAAAAACAGTTAAAAGACATGAAATAGAAAATAATAATATGAAACGAGAATTTTTTATGTAAGAAGTAAAGCTTCTTCGGCTCAGAGAAAACAAGTGAAACATAAAGACGCGATTAAAGGCAAAACTGAAGCTAAATAACTCCTGTAAATGGTGATGTTGAATCTTATTATAATCCTCAGAACAAATATACCGGCTTCTTCAATCTTATTATAATCCTCAGAACAAATATACCGGCTTCTTCAATCTTATTATAATCCTCAGAACAAATATACCGGCTTCTTCAATCTTATTATAATCCTCAGAACAAATATACCGGCTTCTTCAATCTTATTATAATCCTCAGAACAAATATACCGGCTTCTTCAATCTTATTATAATCCTCAGAACAAATATACCGGCTTCTTCAATCTTATTATAATCCTCAGAACAAATATACCGGCTTCTTCAATCTTATTATAATCCTCAGAACAAATATACCGGCTTCTTCATTCTATTCTTTTTTACGTGCCATAACCATTAAAGTTTCACTTATATAAACATTGTTGTTTAAAAAAAAAAAAAAAACAACATATATATTTATAGTTTTGAGATAGCAAAGTGCAAACGGTAGTGAATAGTTAAACTACGTAATAAACTTTTTTTCCTCAATTAAATTACAATGTAGAGTAAGAGTAGAAAAAATACATAAGAGAAATATTTGCAATTTTTGTAACTATGTGCAAGGATGACAAGGAGGTCTTTAATTTAGGCAATATTCGCAATTGTTAGATCTAGTTATTTTTTTAAAAACTATTTATCCAAGCTATGAACCAAAATAACAATATTATTTTCTGTGTATTTTGTTCAGATAAGACAGAAAATTGACCACTCATCAGAGGATGTCATGAAGACAAATAGCTGTAAATGTGTAAGGTTGGCCCTTCTCTTGCTAGTGGCCTTAGCAAGTCACAGTGGACATGCGCAGGTTGGCCCAAGATCGTCTACGAGTAAGGCAATCATCTTAGTCTCCTTGTTTAATGAATTTTTACATCCTACTAAGGCTTAGTCTATCAGGATTCATGAAAAAATTATCCGAAATTGAAACAATCGTGTTTATCTTTTATTTTACCATCGATTTTTATGAGGGTTGCGCAAGATCGTCCACGAGAAAGCCAATTATCTCAGTATCTTTGTTTAAATAATTTTTACGTCCCTCTAAAGATTAGTCTATCAGGAATCATGAAAATATAATCTATAAATGAAACAATCGTTTCTGCCTTTTCTTTTACGATTGATTTTTATGAGGATGGCCCACGAGTAAGACAATCATCTCATTTTGTTTGTTTGATGATTTTTTTACGTCTTACCAAGGTTTAATGTGTCAAGAATCATGAAAAAATAATCTATATTGAAACAGTCGCTTGCCTCTTCATCTATACGACTAATTTTTTTTTATGAGAATAAAAGAGCAGCGCATCATGTATTGTGATGAAGATAATGAGCAAAAAAGGCAGAGAGTTTTGTTAAGGTTGACTTGATTTCACGGGGTAAAATGCTAGTCCAAGATACATTGTAAATTTAGATATCTTTGAAATGTAGACCTGCGGTACGTCGTTTATGACCTGTGCATGTAATGATTCTGTGTAGTAACACATCCGAGCCAAGATGGGCCTGCAAGTATGTACCTCTTAGAAATTGGACCTCAATCTATTAGCTTCAACTTGTGTATTAATTAGACTTGTGCAATTAATAGAAACGACCTTTGTCACCTCTAGAAGAGAACTTACATGGAAGAAAAAAATCAACTACGTGATATCGAGAGCTGCTAGATATGTGGCTCAGTTGGTAAAGCCTTGACCCGACATGTAAGAGGTTATTGGGTTGATCCCTGGCTGGGTCGTCTTGAGGTGGGGTCGGATCCCAGCCGATTTTCTGGCGTGACGGAAAGATGATCGTCTTAGTATTAGATTTTTAGACAGAAAAAAGTTGAGGGAGTAAAAGAAAGCGGAAAAAAAGATTCTGTTGTTGGTACCTCTCTCTCCATCTCTTTTCCTCCCTCTCTCTGGCTCTCCCTCTCCCCCCCCTCTCTCTCTCTCTCTAACTGTGCCTCTCCATATTTTCTCTTTCTCTCTCTCTCTCTCTCTCTCTCTCTCTCTCTCTCTCTCTCTCGTGTGTGTCTCTCTCTCTCTCTCTCTCTCTCTCTCTCGTTCTCTCTCTCTCTCTCTCTCGTTCTCTCTCTCTCTCTCTCTCTCTCTCTCTCTCTCTCTCTCTCTCTCTCTCTCTCTCTCTCTCTCTCTCTCTCTCTCTGTGTCTCTCTCTCTCTCTCTCTCTCTCTCTCTCTCTCTCTCTCTCTCTCTCTCTCTCTCTCTCTCTCTCTCTCTCTCTCTATCTCTCTCTATCTATCTCGCGCGCGCGCGCTCTTAATGTTCACTGCTTCCTTTCAAGCATTTGGCCTATTGTGAAACCTCCTGTCCTTAACCTGAATAAATTCAAGTCCCAAGCACTTATATGTTTTGGAACGCCTTTGTTTTTGTTTTGTTTTGTTTTTTCTGCTTCCAGTGAATTTCCTGTCCACTTTATCCAACAACAATAACCTGCCCTCAGCGAACATGGTCAATCCGAGATACTCACAGGTAAGCGCCAACTTTAACTTTATTACGAACCAGTATTGCAGTACAGGACTTTGGGTAAAAGGTAAAATGTAACAAATGAATACCATTAGCAAAAAATAAGTTGCAGACATAATTATTGTAGTTTATAGGCATAAAAGTACAGACAAAAGTCACCAGAAGTTAATAATTAAGTTAACTTAGATAAAGTATCACTAAAAAGCAATATACACAAAAGTACCTCAGGCACTCAGGGCGAGAACAAGCTACTGATTAGTTCACTAAACTCCTGTAGTGTCTTAGCGCACCGACCTGTGACCCAAAATAAACAAAAAATGTCAGTTTGTGAGTTATGCGATAAAAAGTAGGCTTAAATAAAGTAAGTTAAGCACAATATTATGGGCTGCATGCAATAAAATATGCAAAATTCTTATAGGATAAAAGTTAAACGTTTTACGCATATCTATAAACAAAACAAAAAATAACAAAAACAAACAATATTTTAGCTGTAATATTATTATATTGTATAACGGTATGACCTATCTGAGTTAATATGGATCTTAAAATAGATTTGTTAAGCACAGAAGCAACTGATTTCCTATACATTTACTGAAAAATAATAAGGCAGCATTTGTAATTTAAGAGCATCTTGAAAAAGTATACTTTAGAAACTAATCGATCGTTCATGAGGAAAAAAAATCAGTTTATTTTAAATGGGCTCTCTCTCTCTCTCTCTCTCTCTCTCTCTCTCTCTCTCTGTCTCTCGCTCTCTCTGTCTCTCTGTCTCTTTTTCTGTCTCTGTCTCTCGTTGCGTCTCTGTCTGTCTGTCTGTCTGTCTCTCTCTCTGTCTCTCTGTCTCTGTCTGTCTCTCTGTCTCTCTTTCTCTCTGTGTCTCTCTCTCTCTCCCTGTCTCTCTCTCCCTCTTTCTCTCTCTCTTTCTCTCTGTCTCTCTCCCTGTCTCTCTCTCCCTCTTTCTCTCTCTCTCTTTCTGCCCCCCCCCCCCCTTTCTTTTTTTCACATTAACGTTTCGTTCCTGATTTTTTTCTCCTGATTTTCCCAGAGATCACTATCGAGACTGGGTCCGAACGATTTGGATTCGTTTTCTTCACGGAGACTTATCGGAGGCACGTCACAGGTACGTGTTATAAACCAGAAACTCATAAACATGAATGCGTTTCTTGGCTATCAAAGGAGATAATCATAAACAATCAACGTGTTTCTTGGATATCAAACGAGATAATCATAAACATGAATGCGTTTCTTGACTATCAAACGAGATAATCATAAACAATCAACGTGTTTCTTGGATATCAAACAAGATACTCATAAACATGAATGCGTTTCTTGGCTATCAAACGAGATACTCATAAGCATGAATGCGTTTCTTGGCTATCAAACGAGATAATCATAAACAATCAACGTGTTTGTTGGATGTCAAACCAGATACTCATAAACATGAATGCGTTTCTTGGCTATCAAACGAGATAATCATAAACAATCAACGTGTTTGTTGGATGTCAAACCAGATACTCATAAACATGAATGCGTTTCTTGGCTATCAAACGTGATGCTCATAAAAATCAACGTTTTTCTTGGATATCAAATGAGATACTCTTATAAATGATGCGTTTCTTAGTTATCAAACGAGCTCTTGAATATCAAACCAGATACTCATGGACAATGAATGTGTTTCTGGCATGTCATTACGATAAATCTAAACTTAAGACTCACAGAAGAGAAGTAATCATTGAAGAATAAGTATAGTAAATTGGCTAATTTCATATTAAAAAAACACTCGAAAACTATTTATAGACTTTCTAAAGATTATATTTTGTTATCAAATAGTGTGGTTTAAGATAATAATTTAATTTCTTGCTAACCAGTGCGCCCTTGGGTAATTTTTGCGAGACTTATAAAATTTTAATTAGTATTTAGAAAGGATTTTAAAACAGATTTAGAGAGAATAGAATAAGGCTATTTCTATGTCGAAACCGTATTCATTTTGGAGAAATGAAGCAACGTAAGTTGAACTCGCAAATAAACGCCTGATCAATGTCAAGAAATAGGGTGAAACACTTCTTCAGTAATGTTCCTATGAACTTCTATTTCCCATCAACAGCTGTAAAATTTCCTTCCTGTAATAAAGAAAAAGAAAATTTTCATCCAATTTTTCTGAAATGCGAATGAGAATAGAATTTATCCCTCTCCCCCCCCCCCCCTCCCCGGGGGGAAAAAAATATATATATAAATAGATAAATAAAATAAGGTCAATAAAACTTCAGTAAATTGGTCCTTTTTTATGGGACAGCCATAAACTATACACTGTTGATAGTGACGCGTCTTCACCAATAACGCATAGAAAGGGACAATTTTTTCTCTGAGATTTAAGCCATCCCGTCCACCATTTTTGAGTTTGAAGTTCAAAGTTCACGTTCATTTCGAGCCAGATTACATTTTATATAAATATAGATGGAAACAAAGAAAATAATTAAGAACCTCATAATT
>JAWDGP010006697.1:105000-135000 GCA_033675545.1 Elysia crispata
CTGCAGATGCCGGCACCCACAGCAACGGTCATGGCTCAGCCCGTCCAACTAGCAACGGCCAACATCGCCAGCCAGCCCATCACCTACACAGTCCAGCAACAGCCTGTGGTGAAGATGGTGCCCCAGGCGCCAGCCGCCACAACGGTGCAGGTCGCCGGAGGGATCCCCATGACAGTCGCAGGACCCTCCGCCACGACCACAGCTGTGGTCAATGGTCAACAAGTCCTTACCATCCCAGCTGCGGGCCAGCAGCCGGGCTGGCCCCAGGCCCAGCAGCCGGGTGCAGCAGGCGGCGCCGCGAGCCCGGCGTCCAGCAATGCCAACCCCCAGCAGTCTCTCGCGGCAATGATGAACAGCCCGCTGGGCAAGGCGCTGAGCATGATGGGCTTCAGCATGGATCCCAACTCTCTCGGCCCGGCCGCGGCGACGGCCGCCATGCCAGGAGCAACCAACGTCGCCGGTTCCAACACTGCAGGCATCCCTGGCATGCAGACTGCCGCTGCCTCCACGGGCATGGGCATGGCGGGTCAGATGCCCGGCATGTTTCCTGGCATGATGCCAGGCATGAACGCCATGGGTGGCATGAATTTCCCGATGGGCGGAATGCCTGGTATGGCCAACATGGGTATGGGAGGGATGCCTGGAATGATGAATCCAAGTGAGTCCAGATATCAGAAGCTTCTAGAGGCTATTAGTTAAACAACACTTATAACTCATTCTGATATGTTGTGGTTGTTTTTACTCTCCATATATTTTCATGACTATGAGCTATAACTAGAAAAGAGACGTATCTGATTTTTTAACAGTATTTTTCGTTTTCCCTTTGTGGCATATTTTTTCCCCCAAGACTTATTGTAATATTTCAGTTTTATAACTACTGAGCGTTAATTTTGTTTCAAATATTTTTCAGTATTCAACTAATTATCACCCGCCACAATTCTAATTTTTTTTTTTTCACGTTATCATTCTTACAGTATTAGATAACTAGTAAAACTATAATCTGCGTATGATAACTTGTCTTCATCCCAAGGTTTTTCCCCTCTCAGCTGTGTTTTTTTTTAATGTATAAACCGTAGACAGTCTCTAGTTTCTATAAGAATGATATATCAATTTATCTTTATAATGAGGATGAATATTTTTCTATTGATTATAGATCTAGACATGGATACTGAATACCAAATACTGCTAAGATAGGATGAAAAAAATGCATCAGTTTCTCATGTAATTATTACAATCCTTATGATTTTCAATTTTTTTCTGAAACCAACGATTCATAAAGCCTTTGGCCAAAGGCTAAACAGTTTACAGACTGCAATTAGATGATAAAAAGAAAGCAAGCATACATTTCATGATGCAAGCGATTGGCAGTCTGCACTAGTAGGGTTAACAGAAAGCAGTCCTGCGTTTTCTGGTCTAAGTGAATGGCAGTCTGCAGTGATAGGGTTAACAGAAAGCACTCGCGCATTTTCTAGTCTATGTGACTTGCAGTCTGCCCTAATAACATTAACAGAAAGCAGTCATGCGTTTTCTGGTCTTAGTGATTCTGCCCTAATAAAGTTGACAGAAAGCAGTCATGGGTTTTCTAGTCTATGTGACTTGCAGTCTGCCCTAATAACATTAACAGAAAGCAGCCATGCGTTTTCTGGTCTTAGTGATTCTGCCCTAATAAAGTTGACAGAAAGCAGTCATGCGTTTTCTGGTGTATGTGAATGGCAGTCTGCTCTAATAGGGTTAACAGAAAGCAGTCATGCGTTTTCTGGAGTATGTGAGTGGCAGTGTGCCTTAATAGGGTTAACAGAAAGCACTCATGCGTTTTCTAGTCTATGTGAATGGCAGCCTGCAGTGATAGGGTTAACAGAAAGTAGTCATGCGTTTTCTGGTCTAAGTGAATGGCAGTCTGCAGTGATAGGGTAATAAAAAGCAAAAATGACCAAGCGTTAGGGCTTTTGTCACAAACCTTGCTCTCTGCCATCATTCTAGACCTCTGTATTTTAATAACTAATTCCTTATTTGACGTTTTGATCTTTTGTTGGAAAGATGTAAAGCCTGATTCTGTATTGTTATTAAAAAAATTCATGTTTTAAAATTTCTGGTCTACTAAACAGAAACGGAAAATAAAGTTGTTTAGAACTTTCACGGTCAATGTTTGTGTTTTTCTTTCAGTCTATTAGTGGTGGCAGAGTAGCAAAGTTTGTGCTGTAGCTAGTCTCTTTATTATAAGGCCATTCCTCTCCATGTCTTTCTTCTCAAGCATGGGTTTACATTTGACTAACACAATGCTTTTTCTTTACTTTAACCATCGCTTATAAATATCTTGCAATCTGGTTTTAAGATTAAATGTCGGATATACGATAACTACACATAATATGGGGTTGAATTGGGCTTAAATCGTTTTTTTACTTTTCACGTTTCAACATAGTCCCCATAAAAGACTAAAGACCGCGTAAGAATTTTTCGATGCATTTTATCCAAAGCGAAAAGCAATATCTTACGATCATCGGAAATTGTGTTACATCTATTAATATCTGCCAAAACATTTATAAATTTCACAGAATCTTTTTACCCAGATAAAACACTGGCAGTAAAACAGTTGAACAAGCTACTCCAAACGAGTTAAAACTAATATCCTCTTTTGTACAATTTGTGACTTTTTGACACTTTGCGACTTTTGTACAATTTGTGACTTTTTATGCGCGGCATATCCGATATTTTCCTCGATCACTTAGATTGCAAGACAAATCTTCGCTTCTATGATATTTGTAATAACAATCCAATATTTTTATCACAGGAGAAATCTAATCATCAGACAACCTCTCATTGCGATTTATAGCTTCATGATGAGAAAAAAAAATTCAATTAGAACAAAAAAGTCTCTCAATCAGAGGTTAATGCACCATACATCATCAATAACAAGATTTTTATTCTAAGCAATTTTTTTCTTCTTTAAAAAGCGTAACATTTATTTCGAAATGAGCATTATATTTTTTTTTCTTTTATCATTAATTAAAACAGATGAAAAGTGTTGATGATAATAACAAAGGGATAATTTTAAAACAAACGTTTCAACTGATAAATACAGTTCGTTAATGAACTAGAAATGATGATCTAATACGGATACGGAAATTGAAAAAAATGAGGAAAAACCTTTTATTTTTGGACTACTTTTAAATCCATGCCAGATTATTTTCTAGTTTTACGAGGACAGAGAGAAAAACGAACTGTGTCAAAATCTTTTCAGATTTTCTGAGCTGTCAGCTTTTTTTTTTTTTTTTTTTACTCTTTCGGTTTCTTGCCCCAGAGTAAATTATCTTTAAAATCCTTGGTTTTAGAAAATTTCAAGGTTTAAAAATTGATCTGACATCTCATTAAAGCACTAGAAACACTTACGCTTCTTAAAACATTTATTACCAACTTAACGCATTAAACAGTGATATATACGGGTAAATGAAGAACATAAAATAAAGTAAAATTCTGCGAAAATATTAATACCATGCGCTGAAAAACTCGTTCAAACATTAAATTTCAAGACTTTTTTTTTAAATTTCCATCTTAGCCAAATCGGTATTTGGGTGTACAAATATTTAAAGATCAATCCTATATTTGAAATAGCGCATATCTTTTTAAAGAAGAGAAAGAGAAATGTTTATCTTCTCAATACATCTTGGGTCACAAGAGAAAATTGTACCAAACGCTTATCTACAAAATTCCACCCTTTATTCATAAGTCATCAACAACTAATGATTATGTACTATGACCACAATGCACGAACTTCACAAATAAGATTTGTAAAGGATCTTCTTCTTAAAACCATTTCTCTTTTCTTGGTTTAATAATGCTAGGTGTGCTTAATGTAAGGTGAACGCGTTTCAGCATTCATAAAGGAGCATAATCAGCTATTCTTACACACTCCAGATAGGTAAGGTGATGCCAATAGCCATAATACCATTGTTACCGATACAGAAGAATTATGCACAGTACAACGAAAGGTGCTTTTCATGGTAACCTATCAACTGAGCACAAGGGAACACCTTGCACACAAGTTGCACATGTTCCCGTCAATAACAATGGAACAATGTTCCTGACAGGAACAATAGTATTCAGGTTTGGAATGCGATATTTTTAGGAGAGGATTGAACCCGGGAGAAGGCATACCTACACATTGAGACATTTTGTGAATACCGAAAATGCGGTCTGCGGATTCCTAAAATTTCTGGCCAAGTCACCGAAGTGAAGAAACTTTTGCATGTTTGAGTTGTAATGATCTATTTCTTTTACCTTTTGGGCATAGAACCTTCGTATGATTCAGCTTACAGGCCTACATAAAAATATCATCTTACTGACTTAAGTCTGCCATATATAGTGAAATGATATAGCTTACTCTTACACTTACTGCAAAAGAAATTTCATTTCGGTGGCTTGGCATGTATTTTAGGAAGCCTTGATGCGGTCCATTTTGGTAAAATTTTGAAAGCTATCGCCCAGGCGAGCCTATGAGAATAGTTATTTGAAAAAAGGTCAAAAAGTCTTAAAAATTTAATTGAAAGCTTTACACAATGTCTTTAATAATGAGATACAATTCTCATGAAAGAAGAAACAAGCCAGACACATAAAATCATCTGACAAAACCAACACAGATATTTTTGTCTCAAATGATTTACCATTTTTGTATTCGATGTATCTGAATAATTCTTTTCCCGCCTTGCCACTTCAAAGAAGATCAATATTAATTGTTTAAAGAAAAGAAAAAGAATTATGAAAATGCCTCCTGCTTGAGTAGATTATGACACAACCACTTTGGAGATTGATATACAATACTACCTAAAAGGAAAAGGAAAAAAGAATGCAGAAAAAGAGAGACAGAAAAAGACCCAGTGAGGAAAACAATGATTTGACAAATCTCTGAAGTAATGGTTGTTCAAACGAAAGCGAGTCAACAAAAACAAAGATAAACATAATTTATATGAAGAGTCGCAAAGAAAACCACAAATCTTTCGGAATCACGAAAATCGTTTAAACATTAGCTCGATCTCAGCTATAGATCTAGACCTAACCTTTGCCCCTTGAAAAAAAATCTTCTGTTGACGCTCTTGACGATGTGTTTTGCCTGATTCATGGGATACTGTCACATGACCTGCCGTGTCATGACCTTTGACCTCATTATCTCGGCAGTGTACGGTGGCATGGGCGGCGGCATGGGTATGATGGGCATGGGAATGGGCATGGGCATGGGCATGCCTTTTTTCTTCGACATGGAAAGCCCTGATAGTCCAGGTAAGTTCGTCAGATGGTGAAATAAATAATTCGATTTTAGTGACTGATTGATTTGATGTTTTACTGATTGACAAGTTGATTGAATGATTGAATGGTTGACCGATTGAATATAATTAAATTCTCATACGTTTATTTAGGAAAATCTGTTTTGAATTAAGGTAAATCTAACCAATTTCTGTACATTTTTATTTGCTATATATCCGTAATATTTTAAGGTAAATCTAACCAATTTCTTTACATTTTTATTTGCCATATATCCGTAATATTTTCTGCAAGATATTAACCATTAACTTTTTTTTACGGGTTGATGTTTATACATTCTTAACTTCCATATATGTATATATAATAATTAATATTCAATCATTTATTAAGCATGAAAATGCAAAGGCATCATGTATCGTAGTTGCTGTATTCTTTTTCCTTTGCGTTTCTTCTTATATCTTTAAACCTTGAGTGAAAAACGTAAAATGTAAATAATATAAATGATAACCTTAAAATTGATTAAGTTTTTTGTTCAATGCTTTTCTCCATTATTTCCATATCAATTTCTATACTGTGTTCCTACAAACCAAATGCCTTTTGCTTCAACTAGTATTAGACGTTCTGATTATTTCATTTGGGCGAGATAAACTTTTATAGTAACTATTTATCGTCTTGAACAGCTATTTTTTTATTTACCATGCATCGCGTTTCTTTTCTCTCTTTCTTTGTCTATTTCTCTCTCATCCTCTCTCTCCCTCTCTCGCTCTCTCTCGCTCTCTTTCATTCTCCCTTTCTTTCTCTCCCACTCGCTGATCATTCATCAATTTTTATTTATTATTCGCTCATTAATTCAAGTTTTTTTCCCTTCATAATGTCTGATCTTTATAATCATCATAACCATTATCAGCATCTCCAGCATTTGTTTTTAAAAAGTGTCTCTTGAAAACAGTCAAAGTTTAAAAATAGCCGTTCGGTATCTGGAGAAAACAAGAGAATGATCAGAGTGCCGTGTAGCCAATGAAATAAAATAAAAATATGACTGGAATATAAATTGGAAGTCATGTAGAATTTTTGCGCTCTTTCTTTTTTAAAATAATAATAATAATAATAATAATAATAATAATAATAATAATAATAATAATAATAATAATAATAATAATAATAATAATAATAATAATAATAATAATAATAATAATAATAATAATAATAATAATAAAATAATAATGATAATAAAAATGATAATAAAAATAATAATAATAATAATAACAACAATAACAATAAAAGAAACAACTATGCAAGAAAAAAAAAAAGAAAAGACAAAACAACAACAAAATTAAGTTTGAAACACTGAAATTCCGGCCTTCCTTTTCACGTTTCGTGTTTTGCAAGCTTGCCTCTAGAGCTGCTAGTGTTACCGTTTCTGCTGTAACGTTGAGGCATGCCAGTTTGCGATGACAGGACGAAAAAAAATGGAGAAAATCCCCACGTATCATGATCAGAACTAAGCCACAGTCGATCACTATCTTGTATTTGCACTCCATCAGAGATAAGAGAAGGAGAAAAATAAAAACCCACAGCAGCAATAAAAAATGAGGAGTAATCCATGTCATGTAGGTATTACGATGCAATATTTATGACCCTCTCTCCGTTATCTTCTGCGGTTGTCAGGATTTTTGTGGGGAGATAAATGTGTGACATTAACTCTAAATGCACTATTATTAGATTGAGGTGGATTCCCCTTTGTTCGAATTATTGGGGATTTATTTTTTATTCGCGGAAGGATATTTGCTAGTGTCTCGCTATTAATTCATTTAGACGGTTTTGTAGCACAGATTTTAAATTAGCAGGTCAGTTGTTAACTTACTGCCTTGTGCCAATTTGGCGGTGGATGGGTCAAGAGTTTTGTAGATAGATAGATAGATAGATAGACAGATAAAGAGAGAGAGAGAGAGAGAGAGAGAGAGAGAGAGAGAGAGAGAGTCTAAAATAATAACTAGTTGTATATATATACAGATAGAGAGCGAGAGAGAATTTTGCGCTTATCTAGTGGGGTTGGCTCACGCGACGTAAATCATATATTGCCAAATCAGATGAATTTTTTGTAGGCTTCAAACGTTATCCTCAATAGTTTTTAAGCTAACACATTGAAGGAGACTGATAACTCTAATCCTCTATGAATGCAAACATTTTGATGTTTAAACATCGGACCCTAATCTGCCTAAAGAGATTCGTCATTCTTGGCCAAATATTTTGCTCCAAGGCTAAACTCAAACCCTTTCCATACGAGAACTGCTTTGCTTCATCTCACCCGACTCATAACTTTACACCAAAATCTTTTTAGATTCGTTAACCTCTGCAAAATTCCTAATTCTGCTGTCAACACAGTCCTTGCTCAGACGAAAAACCGATACCCACACATTCTGTTATGGTGACAAAATAATTTATTATGTAATTTAAACCACACTTAATTCTGCTTTTATGATGAAATTAATAATTATGTAATTTAATCCACACTTAATTCTGCTATTATGATAAAATAAATGATTTTGTAACTTAATCCACTCTTAATTCTGCTATTATAATAAAATTAATAATTATGTTATTTAACCCACACTTAATTCTGATTATGACAAAATTAATAATTATGTAATTTCTACGGTACGAAACTCTGCACTCCTATGGACTCTTGAACACACGATATGTCAGACCCTCCACCCGAGCCGGCTCAACCAGCACCCGCTGCTGCTGGAACCGGAACAGTAGCAGGAACAGCAGGGGGAACAGCAGTGGGAGCAGCAGGAGGAACAGCTGGGGGAACAGTAGTAACGGGTGCAGCCACTTCCGGAATAGCAGGTCGGTAAACAGTCAAAACTTTCAAGAGATTCCAAATAGAGTCATTGAGCCGTTTTTTAACTTAAAATAAACTCGATAATAGGATTCGTATTGTGCTTTAGATCTACAGAATGAAAAAAATGAATTTATAATTTCAGTTGTGAAATCCATAATTACGTTCAAAGTGAGATCGTTTTACAAGAATTTGAATCACAGCTAAAATAGCTAATATTTGTTTCCTGTTTTTAGTTTCTTTTTTTTTGTGAGGAGGAAGAGGGGGTGGGGGAAGGGGCGCTTTTAATTAGTCTTGGTGCGTACAGTTATAAAATTTTGTAGAAAAATTCAAATCTATTCTTAAATCTTTTTTAACATTCTTTATCAATTAGGTTACAATAATGAGCAGCTGTATTTTTCTCGGAAAGCAGTGCACCAATGGGCACTTTTTCCTGGAACTCATGACCTTTTAACACCCTTTAAAACGATCTTAAAGCGACCAAGAAAGTACGGAAACAACCCGTTTTCCGTACTTCAAATAATGGCCTGGAATCCTTGTTTTTTAGGCTATGCTGATTGCAGTTGTGGCAACTATTTACTGTATAAAGATTTTAATAATATTATGCGTTAGTTTCACTATAACATAGGTCAATATTTCTCTAACTTCATCTCTAATCTATACGATATGAACAGTTTTGTAAAGTGAAAGAAAGAAGGGGTGTTTTGATATTTATTTTTGTATACCCTGTATAATCTCAGGCTTATTGTGCAAACAGGCTTTCGGGACAAACGCTTTAACCCTACAGTCACCGGCGACTATAAAAAAAAAAGAGAACTGGAAGTTAGATGATAATTGTTATGAAGGTTACTTGAAGTTTATATTCTAAATTATCTATTATTAGTACTTGGCAGTCGAGAAATGACTGCGATGGGTTTTGATTAAACTGTTAAATCTATCAACGTTTACCATCTCTATACAACCATCAACTCAACTTTTATTGGTTTTCAATTAACAGGGCCTACTACTGTCAATAACACAGGTATTACCGCTACAGGTGAGTCAAAGTAAAACAAATCAATGATGATGATAATAATGATGATGATGATAATAATAATAATAATAATAATAATAATAATAATAATAATAATAATAATAATAATAATAATAATAATAATAATAATAATAATAATAATAGTAATAATAGTAGTAGTAGTAGTAGTAGTAGTAGTAGTAGTAGTAGTAGTAGTAGTAGGAGTAGGAGTAGTAGTAGTAGTAGCAGCAGTAGTTGTAGTAGTAGTAGTAGCAGCAGCAGTTGTAGTAGTAGTAGTAGTGGTAATTATAATAATAATAATAATAATAATAATAATAATAATAATAATAATAATAATAATAATAATAATAATAATAATAATAATAATAATAATAACAATAATAATAATCATGACAGTTATAACAATCATAACAATAAAACAAAACAAAAACAAAACAAAGCAAAAGATACAAATTAAAAACTGTGGAAACATTTCATTGAAATGAAGAAGGTGAAGTGTACCATTCATCGTATAAAATTAGAAAAGTTCTATTTGCACTATTGGTTGATATTAAGAGAGAACCCTTTTAAATCTGATGCAAGGCATTGTCAAAGAATCACTTCCGCATCTGAGACTAAACTGCAGGTTGTTGAACCACGAACCATTTTCTGTTTGACAAGACTGTGTTTACCAATCGGTCTTATTCATGACATTAGAGTCGCTTCAAAGTAAAAAAAATAAATAAAAATTATGTGCCAGTTTCACTAAAAGAAGTAGTTATCTAATTTTGTAAAAATCTAAATCTGTTTATAGATTTTTTTCAAAACATTTATTATCATGTAGGTTGAAATAAATGCGCGGCTAAGAATTCCCGCAAGGCAGTGAACTTTTATGCACTTAATGCAATTTCTTTTATTAGTCTTTCATCGAACACGTACATCCTTTTTTTCAAGTCACAACCAATCGACTAGCCTCGGGGTATCATTTTAAGATACGAGTCTAACTGTCTCTTGACAAGATGCTTTAATGTAACGAATGCAGAATCTCGTGTATCTATTGTTGCATTTGAGACAAAATTGTTGGAAGCATGATTAAAATATTATCAATGTGTACACGGTTTGTTTCTTTGCCTATAATGTCTGTTCAAAAACTGTCCGTATAATTTTCGTCTAGTAATGGAGAGAGCGCAAAAGAAATAAAAGAACTGATATTCGAAATAGACTGCTGTGGATTTTTTTTTTATCATTATTCTCTGGCCTTGCAAAAGATGTGCAGAGCTCTTTTCGGGCAATCATAGAATTGATAATCGGAGGAGAAACCATTTTTATTATGGCCTTTAATTATTTTTCTCTTGGAAAGTTGAGTCAAGACTGTAGAATTAATTTATTTCATCAATGGCACAATGTCTATTGAGACAGTAGTTAGGCTGTCAGCATCCTGATAGCAACATTGCATGTATTTATAACCGACATATGTTAACTGTCATACTGCGAAAATAAGAATATCAAAACCTTCAAAAGCACCTACAGCTTGAGTACAGAAATGGGGCTAACAAGCAAAACAGAATATTTTTCAGGTATGTAATGATGTCATAAGGTAGGACCTCTCTCTATCTCTCTCTGTCTTTCTCTGTGTTTCTGTGTTTCTCTCTATCTATCTCTCTTTGTCTTTCTCTCTATCTCTCTCTGTCTTTCTCTCTCTATCTCTCTCTATCTGTCTTTCACCCTCTATATCTCTCTCTCTCTTTATTTCTCTATCTCTCTATATCTCTATCTCTCTCTTTCTTTCTCTCTCTCTTTCTTTTTCTCTCTCTATCTCTCTATCTCTCCGTCTTTCATGCTGTTCCTATCTCTCTCTCTCTCTATCGCTCTCTCTATCTGTCTTTCACCCTCTCTATCTATCTCTCTCTTTATCTCTCTATCTCTCTATATCTCTATCTCTCTCTTTCTTTTTCTCTCTCTTTCTTTTTCTCTCTCTATCTCTCTATCTCTCCGTCTTTCATGCTGTTTCTATCTCTCTTTATCTCTCTATCGCTCTCTCATCCTCATACCTCTCGCCCTTTTCTTCTCTTGTTCACCCACATGCACAGCGCAATCTCTCTTCAACAAATTTTCTTTTTTATCCTCTTCTCTCCCTCTCTCTCCCTCTCTTTCTCTCTCTCTCTCTCCCTCTCTCTCTCTCTTTCTCTCTCTCTCTCTCTTTTCTCTCTCTTCATCTCCCTCTCCCCCTCTCTCTCTTTTTCTCTCTCTCTTTCTCTCTCTCTCTCTCTTTCTTTCTCTCTCTCTCTCTTTTCTCTCTCTCTTCCTCTCCCTCTCCCCCTCTCTCTTTCTCTCTCTCTTTCCCTCCCCCTCTCTCCCTCTCTCTCTCTCCCTCTCTCTCTCTCTCTTTCTCTCTCTCTCTCTCTTTCCCTCCCCCTCTCTCCCTCTCCCTCTCCCTCTCTCTCTCTCTCTCTCTCTCTCTCTCTCTCTCTCTCTCTCTCTCTCTCTCTCTCTCTCTCTCTCTCTCTCTCTCTCTTATCGGGCTGTTCTGTTACTCAACTGAATCCCCTACGATCTGTCTAAGCCTTACCTTCTGCCTCGGCTCCAGTAAATACGATAGCAATAAATTAACCTACAGAACGTCATCCTCTTGGCTCTGATTCAGAAGCCTATGAACAACGCACAGCCCATCTAGGTCTACCTTTCCTTTCCAATTCTTTTCTTTTTTTCTTTGACCGTAGATCTAGATCAGAGGCAAGCCCCATCTAGTGACGGCAGTTCTCCTAATGATTGAGTCGTGCTTGCCAAGGAGACGGCAAAAGGATTTTCCGATAATCACAGCTTGTCATAATTTATGTCAGGATTAGTTCTTTCTATAAATAGCTGTGGTCGTAAAGGTAGAGTTTATCTCCTATATATGAAGATGTTTTTTTCTTCTTTTTTTTTCCTTTCTAGGGTTCGAACCGTGCTTGTCAATAGAGGATATCGACCAATTTTGTATTTTCCAAATCTATTTACATATTTTTTTTTAAACCATTCATTACCATGTAGGTTTAAATAACTGCGCGGTTAAGAATTCCCGCAAGGCAGTGCACTTTTATGCACTAAATACGAAAATGTGCAGTTCTCTAACAAGCGTTTAAAAGGATCTAAAAACAGATTGGGAAAGTACAAAATCAGTCGATTTCCATTACTGTGGAGGAGTAAAGGTCCTCACAAAACCTGCTCTAGCGCTGTTCCCCAGCCATCTAGGACGGGTCTGATTTGCGTTGAAGGCCTCAGGACCAATGCTTTTCCCCAGGGTTCGCAAAGAAAACCCAGACATAAACTGTGTTAGAATCATTACACCGGAAAGTCTAAGATGGGATCTTGGAGGCAAAAGCTAAAACCAAAGATACACCAAGTTGCATAAACATGTGAAAGGTGGAGGGGAGACGCGAGGCGTTACACTTTCAAAAGTTCAATCTTTTTTAATGTTTTCATTAGCATAGCAAAAGATATTAGCGAGTTTGGAAACAACGGCATGTCTCCTCCCCCCCCCCCACACACACACACACTCACACGGAAATGAATGCATGCATTTGTTTTGGATTTTTTTTTTTTTTTTTGTAAAACAAATTTGGCAAAACAAGACAGTCATAGAAAGAAAAAAAAACTTAACAAAAACATCCATTACAATCTAAACTCTAAACAATAGATAAGTCCCCTTTCGACTCTACGGGATCACAAATAATAAAAAAATGACCGAAAAAGGCGAGTTGGCAATACTGGTTTGGTTATTGGAGTCTTTCATTTAGAAAGGAAACATCAGTACATTATATAACTTTGCCACAGATGTCAAATGAGTACATAGCTTTAACCAGCGCTATATAGTGAGTTTTTTGTTTTTTTTTCGAGTGCGACACCCATGTCGATGGTTTATCGTTCGTGAACAGGGGAACATTTTTAATATTGTTTTGATTAAAAACTTTGCAATGCGATTTACTTTACCAATTAGAATCACCCAAGCAATTCTGAGCAGTTATTAAATCTCAAGATTCCCTGTACGTCTTCAAAACTCTATATCCACCCTTCTCCCCCTTCACCGCCCCTGCTTCACAACAACAGCTACACCTGATGCCCACCCAGCACAATCAGCAGCAGCAGCGGCAGCAGTAGCAGGAGCTGAAGCAACAACAGTGATAATTTCGGGTCCAAATGCTGCAGTTGTAGGCGGGACTGCTATTCCCGCGGCTGCAGTTGGTGGTGGTGCTGCTGTAGCCCCCGTCGCGCCTCTGACGGGCTCCGAACTGGACGCCGCAGTAGCTTCCATCACAGAGCAGGCCATGAGGGCTATGAAACAGGCGTACGGTATCCGCGGAGCTGCAGCTGGAAGTAAGAGCTTTAAAGAGAATCATTGATTCCAAATTGATGTTCGTTAACCGAATCTGTAATCATTTATTGTGATAACTCAGGGGTATTGAGAAATACTATGTAAGTTTTGAGATTTCAAAATTTGTTAAAAAAACAAAAAGGTGAAATACTTTGGGAGGCTATCACCAACAAGTATGCAAGCTTAGGTAATTTTAAGACCATTGAATATCTCGTTACTAATATAACTTTCTCGCATAGTGCAAGCCGACGGGATTTCCTAAATTTTCCACAAAAATAAGAAACCATTATTTCAGTTATTATCTTCCTAATAGTTTAGAGCCAGAGATTTACCTTAACCCAAGTTATCATTATTAGCTTCTCAGGTTTCTGAAGCCACGTCGGCTCTTGTTGCCAAAGCGATGGCTGCGGCTACCCAAGCCCAGGCCCAAGCGGATGCCGCAGCAGCGACTGCTGTGCTTATTGGTGCGGAGGGTGCGGGAGCAGCACCAAAAGTTTTGACGGCCGCGCCTGCGCAAGGAGTGGCGGAAGGTTCGAGTGTGGTCATGTCCTAGAGGGTCGAATAAAGCGGGATGACGTTCTAACCGCTTTCATGTTAAACTGTTCATCTGGGAGAGAGTGAGAGATAGAGTCGAGCAAAGCGGATAGTAGCTCAAACTGTTAGGTTGTTCTGTCATTCACAGAGAAACATTGTAATGGTGGGATGGGTGTTTTGTGTGGCTGTGTGAGGTGCCTCGGAAAACTTGAGATGGTGCAAGATAACTGTAAATCTGAATGAAATTGGATGTATGTGAAGTGAGCTGTAATACTCTGGGACAAAACACAGGAACCAGTAAGACATTTGTAACCGATTGGTACAATTTGCTGCTCAAAAGGGCAAAATAATAATAGACATATAACATGCAAGAAAAAAATTGCTGCGATTTTTGGAAAGTTCTCATAGGCGTATTTTAAATGAAATTCCAGGATTACATGGTCAGTGATATTTCTATAAATTAAATAGATCTGGATCTATATTTTGGTTCTCGTTCTGTGTAAGAATGAATTATGGTAGCATTTGTCTAATTCTAAAACGCTTGTGAACTGTTCAGCTATTGGCCCAAAATCATGGATCACAAAAGTTATTTTGGTCTTTCAGAAAGGAAAGAAAAAATAAATTCTTCTACACTCATTTTCTTGGTCTTTGTATCCGTTTTGTTTAAATCATTCAAGATTTACTTAAACCATGAAATAAGAGTATTTTCTCCAGAAATGACGATGTTGTTTCTATTTTGGCATGGATTTACCTCCAAAGTAAAGAAAATGGATTTGTAGAAATTTTAGATATTATAAAGAGTAAAGAGAAATAAAGAACATCTTTTTTTCTTATGAGCAACAAAAATCAAGAACTGTTTTATAGCAACATACCTTTACTATATTCAGTAGAATATCTATATTTGCTGAACTCAACACATCTCTGAGCTATTTAAAGAAAAAATATATTTCTTACTTGCTTTCCACTATTACATACAAGTTTAAAGAATTCAGAGCCTTACATAATTTTAATATATTTTTTTAAAGTTTTGTATATGCATACTCCTTTTTTTCTTCAGTTTTTTTTTCTTCGGTTGCCTTTAGCTGTCTAATTTTGCTTACATAGTTATGGGTTTCTTCTATCAACCTTATCATACCATTATTCAGATATCTATTTTATATTTTTAGACTAAATCATAATTATTCACGATAATCAAAACTTTTCAGAAAATTATCAGATCTTAAAACATGCAAAAACTTGAATCCAGTCTCTTTATCTATCAATCTATATTTTTATTCGTCTTTCCCTTGTTCTATCTATCTATCTATCTACCTATCTATCTTTCTATCTATCTACCTATCTATCTGTCTATACATCTATATATCTAACTATCTATCTGCCTGTTTATCTATCATTGAACTATTGTTCCATCTTTTATATATGTTCATCTATCTACTAATTTATTTATCTATCCATCAACTACCTATTGATCCATCTTTTTATATATGTCCATCTACCTACTAATCTATTTATCTATCCATCTATCTATCTACCAATTGTTCCATCTTTTTATATATGTACATCTATCTACTAATCTATCTACCTATCTATCTATCTATCTATACATCTATATATCTAACTATCTATCTGCCTATTTATCTATCTCTCATTGAACTATTGTTCCATCTTTTTATATATCTTCATCTATGTACTAATCTTTTTATCTATACATCAACTACCTATTGATCCATCTTTTTATATATGTCCATCTACCTACTAATCTATCTATCTATCTATCTATCTATCTATCTACCAATTGTTCCATCTTTTTATATATGTTTTTCTATCTACTAATCTATTTATCTATCCATCAACTACCTATTGATCCATCTTTTTATTTATGTCCATCTACCTACTAATCTATTTATCTATCTATCTATCTACCTATTGATCCATCTTTTTATATATGTTTATCTATCTACTAATCTATTTATCCATCTGCCAATCCTCTATATTAAGGTGGGTCGTAGGCACACTACAGTATCTAATGTTTAATTTCCTTAGAAAATTTTTTTTTCATTCGTGATCATGTTTCTCCAGTTATACTTTTAAAAAAAAATATCTGCCCCTCTTTCTTCCTTCGAAGTGCAGGAATATTATATTTGACTAAATTTATTTAAATGCTTTGATTTAATCAACTCTTGAACTTCTTAGCATATTTTTCATACAGAGATTCTAGTTGGTCACATCTCACCAAATGGCCCTGATAATTAATTTGTGGAAGTTAATAAAATTATAAGATCTTCATTGTTAAAAGGTAAATAAAAAGAAGGAAGATATACCAATGTTTCTTCCCCCTCCCAAACCTCACACACATACAATAATAAAAAAAAGTTAAATTAAGTAAAAAGGAATATTTAAGTGTCTGAACAAGTTTTGGAGTTTATATGAACTCTATAAAACATTTTGGATCATGATTATACTTCAAAATTGTTTCCTTTTTTTAGTTAATATAATTAAAATGCGCTTTTAGAGTTTATATATAAAAATTCATCACAAAACATACATGTAGGTCCTAGAATCTTATTTAAATTCATTATTTTTTTTTCTATATTTTTTTAGTTCAAGAAAAGCAACCTGGGTGATTCGATAGATATTTTTTTATAGGTTACGTAAAACGCTTTCCGTGTAAGAAAAAAGTAAGTAAATCATGTCAAGCGCTGTAAGTGTAATCGTGGTTTTGGATCACCACAAAAACACACAAAAAAAACCTGATGATTTTGGATTTTCATGAAAAGTTGCCGTGATGCCTGTTGCAGGTGCGCCACATTCCTATATCGAGGTTCATAATCTTGCCTTAAAACGACATGCACATTCTGTGAGAACAAAGGATTGCAAATTAACCTGGGAGATGATCTAGACGGAGCTGGAGAGGCTCAGCATTCTTGGTGTACCGCTGTGACAGAGACAACACACAATAAAAATAAAAAAGCTTACACCATGTTAGGTGCGTTTGAGCTTTCAACTTTAACCTCTGATCTGTTTTACCGGCACATGTGAAAAGGTCAGAACTGAAGGGTTATTCTTGACTTCCCAAAGTTTTATTGATCAGAGTTTTTCACCTGGACTTGGTTCACATGCTTACTGTGTAAAGGTGTCTTTGGACAGCAGTAAGTTATCTTTTCTTTGATTCACTCATGTTTTTCTACGTTGTTCCATGTCTATGCAACGTTACAGCATCCTGTGCATAAAATACGGCATGAGATTTTTAATGAAGATATAAAAAAATGAATAGCACCGTTTTGCAGTCGGTGTCCTTGGTGATTCGCCACAGTTTGGTAATATCACATTCACTGTGAAATGATATGATTTAAGGGGGCTTTCATTAACACAAGGAAGTTTTTCAAACGGGAAAAAAAATGGGAAAGATTTTCCCACAATGAAAACAAAATATGGTCTTCACAGATTCTAATGCATAGGAAATTGTACCCCCAGATCTATATCAGGATTAAAAATTCACTTTTCTAATTTCTATTAAATTTCTTAATGAGTTTCTTACCTTGTATTTAATTTATGCTATTACATTTGACATTTTAGGGGATAATCCTGGGAAATTTCTATGGTCTAAAAAGAAAATACAGAGTAGTTAAAAGGAAGCAATCATCCAAAAACAGAGGTGCCGGTCAATTAAGTGACAGTGAACTAAAAAGAATAACAGAAGCTATAAGATACCATCCACACCGTGGTTTTCTGTGTGTCTATTTGGCTTCCATTTATATGTCGATCTTGATTTAGATCAATATTTGTTGATGGTTTTGCCATTTTAAGATAGAGGTACAACTAAAAAAATAAGTAAAATATCTGTGAAAGAAGAATTATATTGATTAAATCTATGACTCTCAGGGCATCATAGAAAATCCGTTTGGGTAAAATTTTGAGATTAATCAGTCTTAAACCCTGTATTCTTCCTAAAAAAATCCCCGAAGAAATGTTTACGAGTATAAGCTGTAGATTAGCCTGATTCTTGCTTGTTATCAATAATCAAAACTTAGATCGTCAATCTGATTAAAATGGAACAGAATGGTCAAACTTATAGGTGTTTAAGTACCTCTATGTTTACAAATGGTTACTCTTGTGACAGCAATGTCTTAATCGACATACGATAATCGGGTAAGTCAAGTTCCTCTTTTTATGAAAATAAGAAATCATCAGAACAGCTTGAAAATACCTTCAGAAGAAGTTTTGAAAATAAAATTTCATGGTAACAACTAGACTATTAATCATGAAAGTTATTCATAAAACTTGTAAGATAAAGAAGATTGTTCCAAAGAATTGTTAAGAATGCTAGTGTTGATTTATATTTAACTTAACCTAAATTTTTATCATACTCCCCCAATTCTTTATCTCTTGAGACCTCAAGTTTACCATGTCACTTTACACCATTGCTGTTTCTAACTTTAGATCATAGTTTATATTTGCATTCTTAACTTTACTGTTATTTCTTTCAATCATTTTTATTCCAGAATTTTTTAAACTAGTCTAATTTCTATAGTTATAATACTCTCTTACTAACGCTTCTCTCTACTTCTCTTTCCTTGCGAGAGTCAAATCGCGGACTGAGTCTAACTCTAGACACAAGACTTGCATTCACGGTTTGTAACAGTAAGATCTACTCTGTGATGGCATGATTTTTTAATGCAAGAAACCCTCGCTAATAAATACTAAAGACGGAGTTCCATCAAGCCTTTTGATGAACTATTAATTAAAGGCGGTTTTCCATTAAGATTATCCGTTAGCAATATTAAAGGCAGTCTTCCATAAAGCGCACATTTATCGCGCACATGCAGTACATCATTGTATAACATGAATACGTCTGTAACGCAAGACGCTTTTCAAGGAATAATAGACTTTTAAAAGTATTTATACAAATAAAGGCTGTAAGTAGAAATAAAAGGATTTCACACCTCTTGGCATTCCTTCTAATTCAATAATATTTTACAAAATATTGCCTTTTTTGTTAGCATTTTTTAAAATATATACATTGATGAAACACGATACAGGATTTAAGACAGAAAAGTAACAGCCAACATTCCAGAAGTGCAAAAATTTATTTTTGAAATTGTGAGATATCCAGGTCGAATCAGACATAAATCGAAATGTTTAATTTTGAGTTATTTTAAATCAATTTAATTTTTATGCTCTTTAAAAAGACAGAATACTTTAACTCTAGCGGTTTATGCATAGAGCTATAACTTTGTAAAAACATGATTTAAAACGCATTTCTATTTTAATGGAAGCTCAAAATAATATGAACTACTTGTTAGTGAATGGCTTTGGAATGAAACTGCATATTATGTTTTCTGTGACGAAATGCATGCCGCAAACTGACACCATATGGAAAATCGTTTTTCCCTTTAGCTCCATCCCTTCCTCCAATAATCCAAAACATCTACATCTCTTTTATTTTTTCCCCTCTTCTAACGGTTCACATGTGAGTTTCGATAATATACATGATTGTGTATTGCTTGTTAGATCTAACTCTTGCATGAGAGATTGTAATAACTGTTTTTTTCCATGGATACAACAACTAACACTGCACATTATTCAAGTATTATGTTACCTTGTCGATGCTCTTGATTGCTGCTAGAACCATTCTAGAGACCAGTTAAACCATGCTTCACACATTCACACAATCCCCCCCCCCCTTTCTGGCCTCCCATGACTGTTGCCATCCCATTC
Organism: Elysia crispata; assembly: GCA_033675545.1. Lineage (NCBI taxonomy): Eukaryota > Metazoa > Mollusca > Gastropoda > Plakobranchidae > Elysia > Elysia crispata. The sequence goes on from JAWDGP010006697.1 coordinate 124,714, forward strand.
TTGACGATCGGTCATCAAAACGCCGCTCAATTGATGCTCGATTTTGTGTGTTACTTCCTGTGTGGTTTGGGTGGTTGTGAATATTTCTATTGATTGAGTTTATGAGTTCATTTTAAGTATTCCAGGAGGTGTTCATTTAAATTTCTTGTTCAGAATAATTTGAGAATGATAGTAGAACATAATTATTTTGAATTGATTTATGGTATAAATATGGTAAAAAATGATTAAAGTTTTAATAACATATTTTAACACACTTTGTTACTATTTTGTTTTAATCATTGAACTCTACTGAAATTTTTTTCAGATATGTTAGTTAAATTTCTGCACAAAACAGTTTTCTTTGCATACATTAATATTGACATCATTTCCACTAAATTCATTTGACCTGTTTTTGTTGAGAAAGAGTTCGCATACTAGTTATTACAGACTTTTCTCAACCCCTTTAAAGACAAGAGTCTCATACTTTACTCTGAGATGTACGGCGATACTGCACTTAAATGAAACAATAATTCGATTAAAAAGGCAACCGAAAGCAGTTGGTTAAAACTAACCCTATAATTATTTGCATTTCACGAAGTGTCTTCTGACTTTTAGGGACTTAATGTACCTTCTTATCATTGTAGTTTATTATAGGGAATGAGAATTCATAAAGAGTTGTGCTACCCTTTAGAAACTAATAAGTTTTAATTGGAGTCGTTGTTAGCAAATCAAGCGAAAACGTCTGCAAGAATGCACATTGGTGTGAATTTGAAGAAAAAAAAAACAAGGAAAAAATAACATGAGCGCCTGGGGGAAACATTAATTTCCGCACAATTGCTTAGTTCTACTTAGATCTTCAAAATACTTTTCATTGCTGAACAAAGCACAAGACTTCCAAAAAAGGGACATAACTCTTTGTGAAATCGCATTCTCTATAGAACGTCAGTAAATTTCAATAGTCTAGCCATCATGATTGTATGTTATCATTTTTGTATTTTTTCCCCCCCCTCCCCCCCCTCCCCCCCCCAACACACACCCTCCAGCAACTCAGCCTGTATGTTATCATTTTTGTATTTGTTTCCCCCTCCCCCCCCCCCCCCAACACACACCCTCCAGCAACTCAGCCTGTGGCATCGTTGCCAGGAATAGAAGGAGTCGTCCCTGGGCAGTTGATGACGACCAACTCAAACTTCACAACACCGACCAACGCTACACGACAGACAATCCTCTATTCATATCCTCCCATGGTAATGGAAACGGATGCAGTAAATGGAGCTAAGGATACAGTGAAAACGAGTCTACGAATACCATCAGAATTACAGAATATATCAGTAGCGCCAGAAGTAGTACAAATGGCATCAGGAAAAGTAGCAGAAATACCAAATAATACACTTGTTGCACAAGAAACTGTAGCAGTAAATGCAGGAAGAATACCAGTTCCATCAGAAAGGCTAGCAAAAAGAACAACAGTTGCACCAACGAGAAATCCATTTGTATCGGAAACTATATTGGTTGAATCATCAGGGATATCAGAAATCCCAAGAGGAATGCCCGTTACTACAGGACCGAAAAGAATCCCAGTAGCGCCAAAAAGGGTACCAGTCGCTCCAGAGAGACTACCAGAAACAGCAGTACAAGCAACAACTCGAGTTCCTGTCGCACAACATCCAACCTCACAGCATCCAGTTCCCCCAAAGAGTAAGGTCACACTTCTTAAGTGTCACCCACTTCACAATACTATAGTTTCCAGCATGTACAGCACACAACACTCAGTGTGCCTCCTTGGTGTTATAGCCGGTGCGCGGTCGGATGAGACAAAATTACGATTTTCTGCTTCTAAAGAAAAGACATAAATGTAAAATGTGAATGCATCCCTCAAACCATTTCTGAGAGACAATTTACACGAGAGTCCAATGTTCATAGCATAATGGGGCATTATGATTTAAGTGGATAAAATAATAGTCATGACAACTTTGAGAGATGACAACGTGTGTGTGTCATTCGAATTCTTTCCACTCATTACGAGCCTTTTTTGGATAGCTTATGACGTAACGTGTGTGTGTGTGTCATTAACACTGTAAGTGTCGTCATTTGAGGATAGGCAAGGCTATTTCCATTTTATATTTTTCATGTCATTAAACACCTTAGAGGCCATGATAAAAGGTTAGGCTAGCTCTGATGAGAGGTGCAAGCCAAATGCGCATCAAACTCAGATCCTATAAAAAAAGCCTTTTGACTATTTTTTATACGACTCATCCGATGCCTATGAGCTTACTGACCAGTAACTGGTGATTCCCATACTGCCCAGATTTAAGACGCAATCTGGAATGTAGAATCAAGAAATTCGTTGTTGTGATTGTTTTTCATAATCAATATCTAACCTTTGATAATAGTTGATTTAAGTGCAGATAAGAAAAATGCATGCAAAAATGATTTCATGAATTGATTGATTGTTCAAAACTTTCTCTCAATTCAAAAGAAACCCATTCTTCTCTGAATATTTGAGCTACTAATTATGCTTTAAAAGTATTAGCTTTGTTTTTTCCAATCCTTTTTTTTTAATGTGACCATGATGAGATAGTAAATAGACTAAAGAAGGCCCCGTGTATTTTTAATGAGTTATCTGCCCCATATCTTGATTCCTCAACATTCTTTTCATAAAACTATTTTCAAATGGGTTGAAATAAAGACCTTGGTTGAACTAAATCACTACCTTGAAAGTTCAAATTTATAATCATACTTTTTTATGAAAAAGTAGCAATTACTGCTGATGATTAAAAATTGTTTTTACTTTTCCCCCAACAGAAATTAATCTTGGAAATTTTACAATAGGTAAGTTGACGTACACAGAAAAAAACAACCGGAAATGTATTTAATTTGTCTGTTTTGTCTTGTAGACCTCTTCGATAGAAGCATGTAAGAAAAAGATAGACATGCTCTATGGGATTAAAAGATGACTGGAATATTTTGTATATAGATAACAGACAGAGATTGCCTGATCTATATTTGAAATAACTTTATTTTGTCTGTAATGCATTGCACACGTTTGCTTCTGAAAGAACCGACCTTGCACGAAAGTTGTTTGAAAGGGATGAACTTATGAGAAAGAGAAATAGATAGATAGACAGAGGAAGACAGAGAAAGAAACAGAAAGGGGAAGAAAAAAATATTGATAGATAAATAGAAATAAAAAAAGGAATGAAGAGAGAAAGATAAAATATATCAGTTGATATAATGAGAGAGATGGAGAGAGAGAATGAGAGAGGGAGAAAGAAAGAGAGGGAGAAGGAGAGAGAGAGAGAAGGAGAGAGAGAGAGAAAGAGAGAGAGAGAGAGAGAAAGAGAGAGAGAGAGAGAGAGAGAGAGAGAGAGAGAGAGAGAGAGAGAGAGAGAGAGAGAGAGAGAGAGAGAGAGAGAGAGAGAGAGAGAGAGAGAGAGAGAGAGAGAGAGAGAGAGAGAGAGAGCAATGTCTCCTTGCAGAACAAAAACTATGCACGATAATTAGTGGCACAAAGTTTGCTACTTTCACTGCAACTGTTCTCGAACTTGTTCTTTTTGGCTTAAACAGAACTTGGCAACAAATCCTTGGGTGCTCTGCTTGACCACTTGATCATTTATTTCAGTAAGTATTTTAGATTGAATACGCTTACATCGTTTCATATTAAATTATATCACTATACTGAAATGTGTAATTAATCTTTGATTGGGTTCATAAAGCTAATTAATTTTGTTATGCGATTTGTTCAATGTCAGTTCATAATAATTATTACCATTCTTCTTTGTTTGACTGCTTAACCAGTTAAATAAAATTGATGCCTACATCATCACTTCGCTTCATCTGCCTCTGTATACTGACGACACTTTCAAAGTGAAACGTTTTAATTTTTAATTGATAATAATTTTGTTATTTCTTTTTTTGTTCCGTAATTATAAAGTCGTGGGCCTATTTCCTTTTACACCTTGTATTATACTATTTATAGAAACACACGTCCTTTTGGATCCTTTATAATTACCAAGTTATCCTCCAAGTGTGGTGTTCTTGCTTTCTATTTGGATTTCTCTCCATCTACCTCAAAAGACCAAGATTGGTGAAAGCTTAATAGAAGTATATTATGATTAAAACCAGTTTAGATTTACATGTGTCGAAGATTTGAACGCATGACAGATGTCTTCTTTTTGGTTCCATGAATCCAGGCACAATTAAATATCTCTCATTTTTTATGTTTAACTTTGTTGTGCTGATTAGTAGCTATCATACAAACTAGTATTTTCTTATTTTTATTAATTCCTAAAATTCCTAAAATGAAAATCAAGAAAAAAAAAGATTGATAAAGCGCTTAATTATAAGATTAGTTTGATTATAATTGTTTTGTGGTTTTTGGCCCGTCAAATTAGACCTTTGACCAACACGATTCTTTAGAGATGGAAAGTAAATCACAACCACACTTAAATAAAAAATAGCTATTAAATCTCTCAGATCACCATTTATTGTGGAACGGATTTTAAATAAAAATCACAATAAAACAAACAAACTTGATTATTCTCTTTGGTTTGCACTTACTCTGACTTATCTGGCAGATCTAACAAAACCAGCACCCACTATGAACCGGCACTTGCTCTAACTTATCTGGCAGATATAACAACACCAACACCCGCTATTAACCGGCATTTGATCTGACTCATCTGGCAGATAGAACAACACCAGTACCAGCTATTAACCGGCACTTGCTCTGACTTATCTGGCAGATAAAAAAACACCAACACCCGCTATTAACCGGCAATTGCTCTGACTTATCTAGCAGATATAACGACACCAACACCCGCTATTAACCGGCACTTACTCCGACTTATTTGGCAGATATAAATAACAACACCAACACCAGCTATTAACCGGCACTTGCTCTGACTTATCTGGCAGATATAACAACACCAACACCCGCTATTAACCGGCACTTACTCTGACTTATCTGGTAGATATAACAACACCAACACCCGCTATTAACCGGCACTTGCTCTGACTTATCTGGCAGATATAACAACACCAACACCCGCTATTAACCGGCACTTACTCTGACTTATCTGGCAGATATAACAACACCAACACCCGCTATTAACCGGCACTTACTCTGACTTATCTGGCAGATATAACAACACCAACACCCGCTATTAACCGGCACTTGCTCTGACTTATCTGGCAGATATAACAACACCAACACCCGCTATTAACCGGCACTTGCTCTGACTTATCTGGCAGATATAACAACACCAACACCCGCTATTAACCGACAATTGCCAGTGAGGAGTGCCTCCATCACGACCGTTAGGAGTCCGACCACGACTGACGAGGAGGCTGGAGAAGCGGCAAGGGAAGCAGCAGAAGAAGCCGCTCTTGCTAAATATAGACGTCCGGGAAGACCCAATTCCTTGAGCAGAAGTGAGTTAAGAAGTTGATTCCTTGTTTGTTTGTTTTTTGTTTTCATTGTTCTTATTGCACACAATAAAGTGAAGCACAGAGGGTTAGTCGAGAAAGTAAAGGGAGAGGGTGTGGTTGTATGTGTGGAAAAAGGAGGGGGTTGTTAGACAGTAAAAAAGATAAAGAAGAGAAATTATGAAACGAAAAGAAAGGGGGTGTAAAGAATAAGAAAGATAGAGGTAGACATAAAGACAGGAAGAGAGAATGATGATATTGAAGATGAAAAAAAGAGAGAAAGAAGAAGAAGAAGAGAAAGGGAGAAAGAGAGAGGGAACAAGATTTATCTTTCATCTCTAAAACAGGAACGCTTTTCTTTAGCTACCATACCACAACGTAAAATAATGTCATATTCCTATTTCAACTTCATTGCATTGATACGTTTTTTATTTTGTTTTGTTTTTTGGTTTATTGTTTCTTTTTCTTTGAAATGAACAGTAATAGAGAAAATTTAAAGTCAAGTAACCATACCAGTTTCCATAAGACTAATGAATATTTACTAAGCTCATACAGTTCATTAATATATCAGACCTTAGTTCGAACAGCCACTAGGGAGATCAAGTGTTACGTCATAGGTGGTTCTAAACAATCTGATATCAATAGGCGCCACTCTTAAGTCCTCCAATATACGTTAAATATTGCATTGCTTAGCGATTTTAAATCACATACATACATACATATATATATATATATATATATATATATATATATATATATATATATATATATATATTGTCTAAGTTAAGATATTGTTTGAAAGCAACAAGGACTCTATTGTTGTTTAGCAACGATAAAGTATAGAATGTTTTGAACAAGTAAATAAGTGATGGGAAGGGAAATTGATTTTAAGATTTCCATTCTCCCCTATGTTTGTCACTAAGATATCTCAATTGTCTTCTGTTAATGATAGTGATAATGATAATTATTGTCCTATTATATTAATGTTGTTAATGTTTAAAGTTGTCACTATTTTCAGCTTTCACCAAAGAAGAGCGTTCTATGTTATTTGACTACTATGACTTTTTATACAACCAGTTCTCAAATTTTGGTAAGCTTTGCCTTTACACGATATTAGAGCCCAATTTTGCTTTGATTCTTCTGATTTTATAACCACATAAAAGAATTGAATGAGATTTGTTTATTAATTTGTTAAGAAGATCTTGTACTAAAGCTCTTTGTAGAAGTTATATTTTTGATAAGAAAATTCCTAACCAGATGGTTAAAAGATTTTATAATAACTCTTTTCCTTTATTCAATTCGCTGGTCAAAATATTTGTCTTCTAATTGTCATAATATAACAAAAAAGGCACGTTACGTTTATCTTGTAAATTAATAATTTATCACAGCGTGGATTAAAAAAATGTTTTCTTTCTTTTCAGATTTTTCCTTTTGGTGAATCAAAGGATTTTCTTATGTAGCTAAGTTCAAAGAGAGCAGTTTTGGACTTGACTCTACAGCTCTGTGATATAGGGGTGTTCCTTTGGTAACTTAGAGGAATTTTAATATTAACGAGATAGGTGGATTTAATTGGTAAAGTTACACAGTTCCAGTGCAATACCCACAGAATCCCCTATCTTTATCAAACATGAAATTTATTTCAAACAAATGTTACCTAAGTTAAGGATTTAAATACACGTGCAAAAATTAGTCTAAGTATTTTGATTACTCATGACCTACAGTTAATATGTTCGTTGAAGCATGAAATTTCGAAAGCTCTTCGAGATTTAAAACACCTTCAACAATCTCAGTCAGACGAAGAAGATGTGCGTTTAGCACTGTACTTATCTTTACTTAAAATTATGGTATTATTAATTCTATGGTCGTATCGATTTTGAACTCATATTTTTTGTGTAAATTGAGAGTTTTAAGAATTACTACCAGCGTCCTTTGAAATAAGCGTTTGAAACTATTTGGTTACATTTTTAATTCATTATATGCTAGTATATGAATAGTCCCATGACAAAACGCTTTATATACCAATTTCAAAACTCAAGAAGAATGACGAAAGTATAATATGTATATATATATATATTTGAAGTAGCAACTCTGTGATTAGGCACAATACATAATCATAGCTAGCACAGCAAGACTTTTTTCTGATATGTCTTACAAAGATGAAATGATCACATTTTCTCAACTGAGTGATTTGAAAACGTATTTTTAAAGCTTTTTGTGAGAAAACCACTTCAAAAAGATTTCTACACATTTCGTCTGCTTGAGATAACCTAAGATTTATAAGGTAAAGAGTTTTAGGTAGTGCTCAGCAGCGGTTAAAATTAGGCTTTTAGTACAAAAAATGCTTGCCCTGCGAAGTAATGGTTTATAGATATTGTAATATAATTAATCCAATAGCATGTCTTCTTTAAGTATTTTAAGAATAAATTTGAGAAAAAGTAACAGTTGCAAAGATCATCCTAGTTTCTGCTATCTTGGATGCCTAATAAGTAACGTGCTTCACGATAAGCAAAGCTCAAAACAAATGATGTGGATTTACGTTCCGGTTTTTTTTTTTTTTTTTTTTTTGTTATTTCTAGTTACAAAAGCTCTCCAAAATCTTCAAAATAGTCTTTTAAAATTTTATCAATAAATTCATAAATCTTGCAACGCTAGACAAAGTATTAATTTAGAGATAGTATGAATGTTGTAATTTTTATATAGGTTTCATATATTAAGATCTTCCTCTTCAGATTTAAAAACGTTGAAAAAATTACTCTTTTTGGGCTGACTTTAACAACTGAGTCAATCAGTTAACACTAATGACTAAGGTAGAAGATTTGTTTCTTTTAAAGTGAACTTATGTGTGGTTGTTCTCCAAACTGAGATTTTTGTCTATCATTTTCAGTTGTGTTGATCTGTGATTAAATATTCGACTATGCTATTTTTTTCGATCTTAGCGCATTATGTGTTGAGGTTTGTAGAATCATGATATCAATGGGATTTTAGTATTGTTCAATATTTATGACGTTTTAATCCAATAAAACAAGGTTTAAATTGTAAACTATAATAGTGATGAGTACAAGTGTATTGAAAGTCTCTTGAAGTGTTTTGTTTATGTGAAGAAAACTATGATGTGATTATCTAGAAATTTGCTTTCATTAATAAAATACGTTGTCGAAGAATTATTATTGTATCTTTCTTTTGTTTACACGGAATAAAAAAAAGACAAACTATAGACAATATCCATAAACGATTAGCGAAAAATAAATTGAAAAAAAAACAACAACAGACAGGTACTGAAATTCCCGGAATGATCTTTTACTCTCTCTCTCTCTCTCTCTCTCTCTCTCTCTCTCTCTATCTATCTATCTCTCTCTCTATCTCTCTCTATCTCTCCCTCTATCTCTCTCTCTATCTATCTCTCTCTATCTCTCTCTATCTCTCTCTCTCTATCTATCTATCTCTCTCTCTCTTTCTATATTTTCTCGCCTTTGTTTTTAAGCTTTTTTCTATTCGAACCATTCAACTATTTTTTCCCACTACTACTACCTAAGAAAAAAAAAACAGCAACCCTCCAATTTGATTAAAACTGTATAGCTAGTTGGATAAAGAATTGTGAATTTTGGATAGAAACTGCACGAACCTTGACATAAAAAGAGAACTTACAGATCCCTATAGGGGCTTAATAGTCTCATCGGGGCAGAGTAGTATCACGATTTTAGTACTGATAACAGATATGACGTGATAGTCGCAAGTAGACAGTGGGTTAGTGGAGTAACTTAATGGAAAATTAAGTGAATTTACCTCTCCCATGGAAGATAACAAATAGAAAGGAGTATGTTCTATATTTAAAGGATAATGCCCCTTTCAAATGAAAAAATATCTCCCCATAAAAGAAAGATATTCAACTCCCAATAATTGGAGATATGTCAGAAAGATTGCAGGGGGTGAAGGGTTTCAGCTCTGAACCTCCGCCATATAGACACTCTCAGGATAGCCGGCCCACCGACACCACATCGACGAAGTACCCAAGTCGCCGGTACCTCTGAGCAGGTTGTGCTTATCACACAACCCACGACAAAGCTTCCCTGCCAGCATCCAAGCACCAAAGTGATGCACACAAGTGCGCATCCCGGTGTTTTATGGGAGGAGCCACACCAGACCCAAAGCATAAATGACGACAGGCGCGGGCCGTCATAGCATGTGGACCTTGACCGTTTTACGGGTCTTAACACCGTTAGGGCTTGGAGCCAGTTCCTGGCGAAGTTGCCTTGCCAGGCAAAGTTTCAATCTCTACTGATTCATATAAGTAAACATTGACACACTTTCTTCTAGCGGTTTACTTGCGACGCATATTTGCGTCAATATCTATTTTAAAAAGGTTGAAGCCCGTGAAATTTTTCTTTAAACTGCACTTCTAACTGAACATTAATAAAATAAAAACCTATTTTTCTGTCATGATACATAGTAGGTTGAATCTTTACATTTTTCAGAAAAATAAGTTTCAACCGTAATTCTATATGGTATGGGTTCTAAGATATGTAACTCTGTACCATAGTTGATTAACTTAAAATAGCTGTTCTTTGTATCTACGAGTGAGTTTGTTCATGTTGTCAACACGCCTGGGAGTTTGTTTATTTTTTCCTCTGACCTTGACTGTCTCTTGCGTGGCTGTTACAGACAAGTTTAACTACTCAACGAAGAGAGTAAAAAGAAATTCCAGTTACTTAAGATAATATTATTTAAATTTTCAAGCTATTAAATTAAATTACACTTAAACGTGTCTTTTTTTTAAATCCATCGTCAACAAGCTGTCCGAGTACAAGGAGAATCTTTTCTTCGGTCACCGTTGATTTCGTTAGTTTGACTTAGAGAGAGAGAGAGAGAGAGAGAGAGAGAGAG
>JAWDGP010006697.1:140000-175000 GCA_033675545.1 Elysia crispata
CAAAAGTTCCATTAACGACGTCTTTCGCACCACAGTCCATAAACTTCAGTGCTGAAAATGGGAATTTTCAACCTTTTGGGTGCGCTGTAGAGGTGCCAGGTACGTCCTCCAAACAAAGAGGCCTGTGCTCTGTAGTCTTATTAGGAACATCCACATCATATTCATAACCGTATTTGTTTCGTTGATGCTGCAATGCGGTACAACTTTTGAGTAAAAAATAGATTTCAGCGTAACTCTTTTTTTTTTTTTTTTTTTTTTAAGTTGTGTTTGCAGCAATTTACCTTTAATGCGATGGACCCGTTGGAAATGTCCGTGGGAGGAACATGTAGCAGCCAAGGGGTTAAGAACAGAACAGGCGGGGAATCCCCTACCACTGCTTTCCAAGAATCGGTAAGACGCAAGGGCAAATCATACACAAAACGATGTAAGTACAATCATATACTCAATAAGCTTACCAGTAGGCTTAGCCAACGTCGGAACATCGATAACTACAATTTTAACGGTGATGTATATGAAAATATTCAAGGCAGGAATTCAGAGATGGTGACTATAACAACTTTTCTCTGAAGTTGCAACATACAACTAGTACCACGAAAGTTATAGAAAACAAGCAAATTTTTTTTTTCAACAAAGAAACTTTTAAGGTTATGACAGCGGTTCTTTTATTGGTTACTCAAAGAAATGTAAATTTGCTTAGAGAGTTTTGAAATAAAACATTCTAATAAAATTAATGATAGAAGGTTTTACAGAATAAATTAAGATTAAAGAACGTGGGAAACTGCATTTTCTGGATTATTATTTTTTAATCTCACACAGCAGTTTTTTATGCTTTCAGTTAATCGGAAAAAAAAAAAAAGAAAAGAAACAAACTCAGCTATTTTAATAAAACTCAGTGTTTTTCGCGTCATTATTATAGATCTTCATTTTTTTTTTCTTTTTAGCAGTTAAAGGTGTTTCTTAAAGTCTTGTTACCTTTTTCGTCAGTATAATAATAAAACTGCTACTGGCTCATAAAACCAATGAGGTTAGGAGTAAATTTTGTTTTTGTGCGATAATTCTTGCAGTCTTGCATCAAAATAAGTAGCAATATAACCCAACGCTAGAGTCTAAAAAATTAGTGACATTTTGTAACAAGCTCTAAAGGAAATACTCAAAATGAGCGTTTATGTTTTAAATTAAAAAAAAAAAAAATAAATAAATAAAATCGTTGAATTTACAACAAGTTTCTAGTTGTGATAATTGAGTAGAAGATATATAGAAACGAACCTAGCACCTTATAATCATTATCGAGCTTGAGTTCTCCTCCTACTCTGGCCCGTAAGAGCATACGAGAAATTTATTAAGGGTGTCTTTTTGGCTTTCGAGCGTGGTCTTAAACCATCCGAGGATCACGTGTCCAGTCGGGACCTCAAAGTTGAGCTCGCCGTGCCAGTCGTTCAGATCAGGGGTGAAACTGCACGAGTCTGTCTTGTACCCGGTCTCCGTGCAGCATTCGTACATGACGGTTCTGTCCCGGATGACGTAGCTGTAGAAACTGTAGACCCCGGTCATGGCAGAGTTGGTGAGACACAAGTTCTGGTTCCAACGGCAGTCACGTGGGTTAGACCCGTGCGGAGCAGCTTTGCAGGTGAATGTCCAAGAACGATCCTGTTTGGCTTGGTCATAGACGCTGTGGACGGTAGCTATCACCTCGCCTTTTGGACAGTTGAAATCTAGAGACTCGCTCCATTGAGCAGCCGACGCGGCATTGAGGCTTATGGCGAGGGCTAACCCTACAACCAATACGACCTCGGGTGCGAAGAATCTGCGAGACATGGCTTGCTTTGCTGAAACAAAAATGGCAAAGTAAGAAATAGCAAAAACAAAACAACAAAAGCATAAAAAACAAAAACAAAAATAAACCTTTGGAATCATTTCAAAATTATTAATGAAGAGGTTGAAGGGATGAAACGTTATATACATTAACTTTATGGGGTTATTTTCTAAACGGATATTATGACCATATTCAGCAATATGATTTTTTTTCCTAGATCTGCTACTTTTCAACCAAAATGATAGAGATTGCATAGGGTCTTAAAATCGAGATTAATCAACTCTACATAGCAAGTTTTAAGCATAAAGTAGAATAAACTAAATTTCTTCTCTTAAAAATATTTATGTGAAATCAAACTGCTCTAAATACAAACTATAATGTGTCCATGCACATCTTGGTAATTTTCTGAAACAATATATATATATATATATATATATATATATATATATATATATATATATATATATATATATATATGTATGTATATATATATATATATGTATATATGACGCAGCTTATGGTAATGAATTTTTAAACAATTCGAATAACAAATTTCAGATAACAGGATCCATAATTTGTGAACAGTAGTATATTTATAAACTAAATGTTAGGTTTTTTTATTTTTATAAAATATATGTAACGTTATGTAAAGTTTTTTGGGTTTGATAAATTATATGTAAAGTTCTGTGAATTTTGTAACTGTATGTAACGTTCTGTGGACATTAACTGCAGTTGTCGAGATTTATTAGTTCAAAAGTTTTTTTTTCCTTTCCTATCCTTTATCTTTAGTTTTGACACGTTTTACGTTATATTTTTTTCATTGTTTTCGTTAAATCAGCCTTTTTGAGGCTTTGAGTTTTGCGTCTAAGTACAATTAGGAACATCTTCCCGCTGACTGTCATGCAATGAAAAATCTATTGTAATAATAATAATAATAATAATAATAATAATAATAATAATAATAATAATAATAATAATAATAATAATAATAACAATAATAATAATAATAATAATAATAATAATAATAATAATAATAATAATAATAATAATAATAATAATAATAATAATAATAATAATAATAATAATAATAATAATAATAATAATAATAATAATAATAATAATAATAATAATAATAATAATAATAATGATGATGATGATGATGATGATGATGATGATGATAATGATGATGATGATAATGATAATAATAATAATAATAATAATAATAATAATAATAATAATAATAATAATAATAATAATAATAATAAGAAGAAGAAGAAGAAGAAGAAGAAGAAGAAGAAGAAGAAGAAGAAAAAGACCACCACCACTACCAACGACAACAACAACAACAACAACAACAACAACATCGAAATGTGGAAGACTGAGTGTGTTCAAACTTTTCTTTTAGAAAAATTATATAATTCACTTTAAAAAAATGCTGGACTATAACTTCGACAGACAATATGTTTATTCATGTTTGAAAGTGAGAACTGCCTGCTTCGCTTTCTACTAGAAAGGAGATTACTGCTACAACTTTTGATGATCAGTCTGGTATTTCTTATTGGAGAGAAAGAGAGAGAGGTTAATTGTAAAAAAAAGTCAAAACAAATATAGCTTTTCACCATCTCAAGCACACACTTAAACGAAATTTGTTGATTCTAAATTTAAAAGAAAATTTGAGAGAAAATAATTATTCTTTATGAAATCGACGGAAGACGGACTAATGTTTTTTTTTTTTTTTAAATGACTATTTACATACATAAGTTATTTCTCTTCGAAAGCTTTCACTTGCAGGTCTTAACGGCGATCATATCAGATGGCAGCTGTATGTTGTTGCTAGAATTCTTGGGTAGGTGTCGTGACACCTCTGTATCAGGCAAACTGTAGTTGCCTTTTAAATCGAGGCATAGGGAAACACCCATCGTTTCTATAAGAATGTTTATGTAGGGCTGTAACTGTTACCAACGATCAAGATATAAACAAATTTAAAATTCATTTTTTTATTTTTTATTCTTTTTTTCGTCAATCAAATTAAAGAATTAAGTAGTTTAACCATGTAGGTTCAGAGAACCCAAAGTTAGAAACAATGGCAAGATTGTTTACTTTTTCACAAGTTAAAGGAAGGACGCAATCTTTTTGCTTCATATCTTCACTTTCTGCTTGCTTAAACCAGCGATCTGTACACGTAGCAGAGTCAGAGACACTAAGGTAAAAACAAACTAAAGTGAAAAAAAAAATACTTTGCCAGAGACATAATGCGCGGTTTTTGTCTCACCAAATTGAACAAAGTATTTCCAAGTTAACCTCACACCTTGAACTCACCTGAATAGCTATGCGGCTTGGTTAAAGAATGCCAGAAAGATTTGATATCAAGCTACCGTTCAGAAGACAGACTCGAATTATATACAGCTAAACCCATCATTTGATTTGCTAATAACCTTACAAAAGCAGTAATTTTTGAGAGTAATTTTTCCCCTCACTGAATCACATTTGACTTTTATAAATATTAAAAATTTTTCTCTACACCATTCCGCCAAGGACATGGCTAGGAAATTATGTTGAACCCGTATTCTTAATAAAAATTCATTCAAAACCCTCTCTCATGCAAATTTTGTTTTCTGTAAAGATAGCATGCATGGAGGACCCAAACTGTGCAATGAATAAAAATACCATCATTATCATAAATTTCGAATCATTATCATCACAGCTTTAAGAGCCAACATTGAAAGCACAGCTTAGAAATTTCAAACGTCGACACAGAAGTTGAAGCTTAAATAATACAATTTACAATGCCAGGGTACTTTTTAATTTAAAAAAAAAAATAGAAAATTAAAAAAGCCAGTATCCGCATCTCAAAGTTACATATATACACTGAAAAACATATTTTCAAATATTAGATGCAACAGCTCTTGATAGTTCCAGTCACATACCTTTGCTGAAACATTATTTGCATTTGCCTATTTATATGTGAAAAGATCCCGATACATTTATCAGCAAATTCTTCATGTCCTAACGAGTTTAACTTATGGAGTAATTTATAACGATTTTGGCATACTGTCCTTACTTGTCCCACATCGACCTCTTCTAGAGCTTTATCACTATTTGTCCATAAATACACAAAAAACCCCACACACATATTTTCTTTCTTTGAGCTCCTAGACAGATTCCGCCGGGTCTAGGTTTTATCTGAACTGTACTAGATCTTTCTCACTCTTTGTCATACAAACACACACACACACACATACTCTGTGAGATCCTAGACAGATACCGCCGGCTCTAGGTTTTATCTGAACTGTACTAGATCTTTCTCACTCTTTGTCATACAAACACAAACACACACACACACATACTCTGTGAGATCCTAGACAGATTCCGCCGGTGCTAGGCTTTATCTGAACTGTACAAGATCTTTCTCACTCTTTCTCATACAAACACACACACACATATTCTGTTGGATCCTAGACAGTTTCCGCCGGCTCTAGGTTTTATCTGAACTGTACTAGATCTTTCTCACTCTTTGTCATACAAACACACACACACACACATATTCTGTTAGATCCTAGACAGATTCCGCCGGTTCTAGGTTTTATCTGAACTGTACTAGATCTTTCTCACTCTTTGTCATACAAACACACACACACATACACATACTCTGTGAGATCCTAGACAGATACCGCCGGCTCTAGGTTTTATCTGAACTGTACTAGATCTTTCTCACTCTTTGTCATACAAACACACACACACACATATTCTGTTAGATCCTAGACAGATTCCGCCGGTTCTAGGTTTTATCTGAACTGTACTAGATCTTTCTCACTCTTTGTCATACAAACACAAACACACACACATATACTCTGTGAGATCCTAGACAGATTCCGCCGGTTCTAGGCTTTATCTGAACTGTACTAGATCTTTCTTACTCTTTGTCATACAAACACAAACACACACACATACTCTGTGAGATCCTAGACAGATACCGCCGGCTCTAGGTTTTATCTGAACTGTACTAGATGTTTCTTACTCTTTGTCATACAAACACAAACACATACACATATTCTGTTAGATCCTAGACAGATTCCGCCGGTTCTAGGTTTTATCTGAACTGTACTAGATCTTTCTCACTCTTTGTCATACAAACTCAAACACACACACACACATACTCTGTGAGATCCTAGACAGATTCCGCTGGCTCTAGGTTTTATCTGATCTGTACTAGATCTTTCTCACTCTTTGTCATACAAACACACACACACATACACATACTCTGTTAGATCCTAGACAGATTCCGCCGGCTCTAGGTTTTATCTGAACTGTACTAGATCTTTCTCACTCTTTATCATACAAACGCAAACACACACACACATACTCTGTGAGATCCTAGACAGATTCCGCCGGCTCTAGGTTTTATCTTAGCCTTACAAGATCTAAGGTTTAGATCTTGATCTACATTTTGAATCTCAATGTATCTTCCCTAGGCACAGGGTGCGAAGTGGTGTATTGGTATAAGCTATGTTCGCTCTCTTTGAGTTTCAAGGCGATACGTGCCGAAGCATCTATAAATCGATGGTTCTAATCCCACAATGGCAAGCATTTTTAACTTTTTTTTTTGCTTAAAGTCATATCCTGACCACTGTTGAACACTACCTAAAGCTCTAGAACTTATAATTCTACCCCAGCATATGGTGTAAACAAACACCCAACCTGAACCTATATGGACAAAGATGACATAATGCAAAATTACATATACGGGTTTCGTCTTAATTTTGGCTTCATCAATAACATAAACATTCCCTATGTTTATAACGTTGCTGATGAAGCCAAAATTAAGACGAAACTTTTGTATTATTTCATCTTTGTCCTTATAAGCTCAGGTTGAATGTTTGTTTACACCTTAAATTATTTTAGTTCCATCTTTCATCTGTATATCCTACGGATCCTTTGGCATATATAATTGTGCCCTAGTGTTTACCATTTGTTTTTTATTCTATAAATTATACCCTAGACAATATCTTTTGACTTCCTTCTAGATAAGTCGAAGATTATGAATTGTCGTCCAATATCTAGATTTTCGTTTAGAAGATCAAGAGCTATTGTCATGCTGAGATCTTGGGTTTTATTATCTAAGTCTAAATCCCTTCTTAATGAAGTCAACACCTACCTCTCATTTTGTAAAATATTTCCATTCGCTGATTTCACTGTGCAGATCTATGTCTATACTTGTTGCAAAACAAAGGACCAGAGAAACATCGAGTACACATAAATCAATAAATAAGAGGATTGACTGGCTATAATATTAACTTAAGCGGTGTTGATAGAATTAAAAGATTGAAGCCAATCAGGTTTGCGGGAAGTTTGTTATGTATGTATGACTGGCGTGGCATTATTAACACAGTACTTCAGTCCAGAGGGTGGTAAAATTAACTCAGAACCAAAACCCTAACTGTCATTCAAACCGTTTTGATAGGCATCATGAAGCAGTTAATATATTATACATTTGCATTTTGTTAAGTTTAAAAAAAAATAGAAACTCCATTTGTATCGATATAATTAGGACGTGAAGATGGGCCTTTATCAAAATGTAAACTTAGTTTAATTGTTTGTTTATTCTTTCTTTTCTTTTAAATTTTACTGTTGGTGCAGACTTCCATTTTAGTCCAGATAACCATGTGCATTGTAACACATACACACACAAATGACGGACAAATGAAAAAACGATTCAATTAGCTATAAATACAAACGCTAAAAAGTCCGAAACAAAGAGTTTGAAAGGAAGAAAGGTAAGAAAACAAGTATAAGGACGGATGGATAGGCTTGTACATATTACTCGTGCAGCGAATCCCCTTATTATTATTATTATTACTATTATTATTATTATTATTATTATTATTATTATTATTATTATTATTATTATTATTATTATTATTATTATTATTATTATTATTATTATTATTATTATTATTATTATTATTATTATTATTATTATTATTATTATTATTATTATTATTATTATTATTATTATTATTATTATTATTATTATTATTATTATTATTATTATTATTATTAATATTATTATTGTTGTTGTTTGCAGTGTTACCACCTTCACTACCACTAAAAACTTTTTTTTAAATTACAGTCAAACCGTGATTGCCCTGACATTCTGACTGATAAAGCTGTGGCATGGATGATCACCTGTTCATACCGTCAGCCCTAGTGGTTAGAAGCGAACAATATGTGTGATCGTTCAGATCTGATAAGAGCTATTCAGTTAAAAAAAAACTTTCCATTTTGTATTGAAGTTTTAATTAAACGAAAAGCACATTACGATCATATCCCCACTCCCTCCCACCACAGCTCCACAACTAAACCTTTACCTCTGGCTCTTCTTATTCTCCGTTAACTGTAATAGCTGGACTACCCTTTATTATTAATTTTTTTTGTGCGTCTAATAACGTCACTTTCAGTCTTTTTTTTTAACATTCGGAGAAACTAATGACCGTTAAATATCCTTCAGATTCATTGTGGACATTTTAGATCTTTAGAGACGAAAAAGTTTAAAGTTAACAGTGTCTCAAAAATTCAAGTGAGTGGTAAAGAAACAAGAATTTTTTCACGTCTTAGTATCCTATTTGCATATGCCGTGGAGAAGTTGCACACACATCAAGCTTGGCTGTGAATCAGCTTAAGCTATGAAGCATTCAGCGTTTATCATTTTACAAAGTAAGACTGTCTCTACGTTTGAGGTAAAGAGCATCTTTTTCGATATAAACTGTTTCAGGTTTTAGTCACACTATATTTCAATATTGTAGCTAACATTGTGCTAATGTCCTGTTGTACAGTTTTTATTTTATTTTCCGCTTTTGAAGTTCAACAAGTACATACATACATTCTTACATACATACATATGTGTATATATAGATGCATGGAAAAGCTCGCATTCGTGTAATAAATACGTTGCTATTAAGCCGTAGATTCCTCCAAATAATCTTAAATTTGCAGCACAGTTGTTTTGAGTGACTCATCTAAGTCAGCTCATTAATGTTAATAATTTTCCTGAGAATAATAATGATCAAAGCTAGGCGTATTTTATGCTAGTTTTACCATCCAATAAGTTAAAATTATTTAATTAGTGTAACTAGAGCAATTATTATTCGAATGTATTCCACTTATTCTGAACCTTCATGACAAATAGTTTAAGAATGGAATATGAAATGAGCATTGCTTAACTCCTGTTACTATATAAAAGTTCTCTGTGAATAAGATTAGATTGTAGATAAAAAATTGTTTTCGATTAGGAGAGATATAAACCAAAACATGGTTGAAAAAATTAACTTTAATATAAGATCTAGCGTATACTGACAATAACCTGTCTATGAAGTTCAGGACATCTAGGACGAAAGTACAAGAACACGTAATAATAAAATGAAGTATGCCTCAAAACTATTACGATTATAAACTTCTAAAGCATAATTTGTGAGAGCAGAAATTGTCTGTCTGCACTCGGTATTTCCCGGATTCCTGCATCCTTTGTAATGTTATGCGAGAGGCCCTAAGTCGAGGTGCGGGCCTGTGTGTCAGTTTTGGCCGGGATCACAAAGCAGCAAAGTATCATGGCATGTTGATCTTAATGAGCGCAGATTGTTGTATTTAAATCAAAATTATATCATACAAACTTTCTTAATTGTTTTTTAGCAATTTTTTTTTCTTAAAATGCGGTACTTTCCATATTTTTGTTGTCTTAGGTACTTACCATACTTTTCCTTTATTTGGTACTTTCCATACTTTTGTTACATGATTGTTACTTTCAATCCTTTAGTTATAATTATGTGTGACTTTTCATAATTGTGTTATATGATATATAAAATAATGCGTTTATGATGTTGAGGGGAAAAAAACAAGGCTATGCAAGCCATATTGACTAAAAGCTAAAAAATCACTCACCACACGTAGCTCTGAATTAAATTTTGATTTCGAATCCAATGTTTCGTGTTGTTTTCTAGCTTGGATTTCATGGCTCGCCTCCTCTGGCTGTCTTGCGCCAGCCTTCCACATTGAATGACTTTAATTAGTTGTCTGACGTGCACAGCAGAACCCCATAATGCTAATCCAAACTTGTTCTTTTTCTTCCTCCACATCTCTTGTTTTAATTATCTCCAGCTATTATAGTTCTCTGAAAACTTTCATGCCTATAGACGTGACCAAAGAAGCCTGTCTTTTCCATGCAGTAGGTGTTTGCTATTTATTTTCTTTTAACTTTAACTTTATACAAGCCATCTCCGTTTGTTTTCTTTTGAGGTAATAATGTACGACTTAAAAGTACATGTGTCCACATCACTTTTTAAAGGCTGGCAGATTCTAATGTATGCGTGTGTATGCATATGTATATAGATATATATATACCTTGCAATTTTCACTTTAAGCCTATTTCCAGACATATCATAGTTAAGAAGTATCAGAAGAGGTTTGCTTGTCCCACTCAATGATAACATTCAATACACATAGAAAGAATAATAGAAAACCATATGGAGAAAACTTCCTCCATTTGGTTCTGCTTTTTCTCAAAATGAATAATAAAAAAAATGTTGTTCTATTAGACTCACTACCTGATCAAAAACAAAATGAACGAAAAACAGAAAGATATGTGGGGCCACATAACTATTCATCAACTCCGTTTTTATGATACAATCTATGAATAACCATTACAATCAACAGAGGTATTTTCCCCCCTTATTACATTCTTAACAATCAAGCCTTAAGAGTAAATGGACATTCTATTTTAGGAGTTTTATGTGAATTGGATGAAAAGTAGCTCTGTCGACATCACTAGTATAACGTCAATAAAAAAAAACAACTATGACGGGTAGATCCCATGGAGGCATCCCATCAAGCAAAATAGGTTCGTCTCCTAAGTTTGATCATCCACTTGTGTCCAGCTCAAGGGCGTCCAATCGGCAGACATTCAACTGGAACTGGCGATCCCTGGTTGGGATGAAGGAGGATATAAAAAAAAATACATGAATTGTTTAGAAAGAAAAGAAATTCTCATTATCACTGTGTAATTATTATCCCCCACCAGGTAAGGAGTCACATTATCATAATTATCAGTATGGTAGCGATGTTCTTGTTTGTAAGTAAGTATGTTTGGTCAAGATAATGAAAATACTTGTTTAGTTAGTTATAGCAGTGGTAGTAGTAGTAGTAGTAGTAGTAGTAGTAGTAGTAGTAGTAGTAGTAGTAGTAGTAGTAGTAGTAGTAGTAGTAGTAGTAGTAGAAGTAGTAGTAGTAGTAGTAGTAGTAGTAGTAGTAGTAGTAGTAGTAGTAGTAGTAGTAGTAGTAGTAGTAGTAGTAGTAGTAGTAGTAGTAGTAGCAGCAGCAGCAGCAGTTGTAGTAGTAGTAGTAGTAGTAGTAGTAGTAGTAGTAGTAGTAGTAGTAGTAGTAGTAGTAGTAGTAGTAGTAGTAGTAGTGGTGGTAGATGTCGCAGTAGTAGTTGTGTTAGGAGAAGTAATAGTAGTAGTAGTAGTAGTAGTAGTAGTAGTAGTAGTAGTAGTAGTAGTAGTTTTAGTAAAAGTAGTAGTATACATATGTATATATATATTCTTAGAGAGATAGATAAATATATATATATATATATATATATATATATAGATAGAGAGATATATATATAGATATATATATATATATATATATATATATATATATATATATATATAGAGAGAGAGAGAGAGAGAGAGAGAGAGAGAGAGAGAGAGAGAGAGAGAGAGAGAGAGAGAGAAAACAAAGCACATGTGAGAGTATAACACGCGGCTCACTCTCGCTTGTTGTTGTGGTAACTATAAAGACCGCGCAGAGAATTCCCACTAGGCAAGGTGTAGTCCATGTCGCCTTGCATTGCATTGATGTAACGTGTGTAAAAACATTCGTGAGGCACGTGACCTGTAGGCATAGCATAAACAGTAGGGTGAAAAATACAAATTACGAGTATTTCTTTTGAATTGTCTAAACGTCTATCTTAAAATAATATGGTTTTCTAAAACAGCCTCAAAGCAATATTTAACTGTGCGGCTTCATTCAATCTCTGTCTTCGCCTGTCTGTCTGTCTGTCTGTCTGTCTATCTGTCTGTCTGTCTGTCTGTATGTCTGTCTGTCTGTCTGTCTGTCTCTGTCTCTGTCTCTGTCTCGGTCTCTCTGTCTCTCTCTCTGTCTGTCTCTTTCTCTCTCTCTCTCTCTCTCTCTCTCTCTCTCTCTCTCTCTCTCTCTCTCTCTCTCTCTCTCTCTCTCCTTTTTGGTAAGCGTGAATGTGAGTGCGCACCTCTTTTTTGATGGGTTACCTGTTCCTCCTTAGAGGCATCACTAAAGATTAAACCTGCCGCTATCATGAAAAAAATATTGAAATGCATTTACGCTCTCCTCCCTTCATTTCCAACAGCTCCATATTAAAAACAAAATTCCTGTTAAACTTTAGATTAAATGCTTAACTGTAACTACCTCAGAGCTTTAAATCTGTCTGGTATACAAAATGCCAACTACTAATCATCAATATTTATACCGCAAAGAAAAAAAATTGTTAAGTTCATAGTTAAACCAAAAAAAAATTCACATGAGTCTTTGACGTATCATTATTTGCTTATCTTTTGAAATTCAGGGAGAAACTGTTGTTGGTTCTTGTGGTATGTTAATAACCATAATATTTTTTATAATCGATTCTTTTTTTATAATCTAAATCTTGCATTGGCCTGAAACTCATTTTAGTTTAATTCCTTGCCAACCAATTATAAATGATTATATTTATCGTTATTTAGAGAAATACTCGATAAGGTATTTGACTCCCCCCCTCTCCCAAAGACAGACACATAAACACACACGCATACACGATCTTACAGTCATATTTTCGCTCCCATATCCCTAGCCGTTGCGCTGTTCAACTCACCCTCGACATCGCAACAGTAGGTCTTGTACAAGCGATCAGATTGTACTCCTTTATGTACACTTGCCATGCCCGTGACGACTTTTTGTCCTGGACACTGGTACAGCATCTCCCCATCGGCCTCGTTTATAAAGACTGGGCGAGAAACAGATCAAGGTCAGAAGATGCTAGGAGGTCAACGAATTGAAAAGAGCACATACGACCACAAGGAAAAAGTGGCAGTTAAATTATTTATCATTTTCAGTTTAGGTTTATTTCTTCTTTTCTTTGTATTTTTATACACACACACACACATATATATATATATATAATATTATATTATATATACAAAGATATATAATATATATATATATATATATATATATATATATATATTTATATTTGAGAGAAAACTTGAAACACTAGTGATATTAGCGAAAAATAGTAAGTAATCTAGACTTTTCTTTAATTATTTTTTAAAAAAATGTAGTTATTTGAGTACTATTCTGATTTGGTACCAACTAAACAAGATTGATAATATACATATATATATATATATATATATATATATATATATATATTTTTTTTTTTTTTTTTTTATTTTAAACTAAGGTCCAGTTTGTAGAAAGAGTTTTTCAGCTTGTATGAATAATCAAAATAATTAATTGATCATGTAATTTAATATCTCATAAATTTTACGAAGACATTGTGGAGAATTGGAGCCGACCTGAATTTTTTAAAACTTCCGGTATGTATTTTTATACCTTCTGCAATTTTGTTTGGCGTAGATTTTACTCCTTCAATAATGTGCGCAAGGCATTGGTTTAAAACAAAACAACAACACTACCGAATGCTTTATTTTGTATTATTTACAACTTTTTTATATCTTTTTATATTATTTTTGTTTTGTGTGAATATTGGCCGTTCAATTTCAAGCCTTAAATACGAGTATTTTTTGTCTGTGCTTTACCATAAAGTCTTGTAACTATGACGCTTCAACTGTATGGAGGTTTACCTCTGTGTTCTACCATAAAGTCCTGTAACTATGACGCTTCAACTGTTTGGAGGTTTACCTCTGTTCTACCATAAAGTCCTGTAACTATGACGCTTCAACTGTATGGAGGTTTACCTCTGTGTTCTACCATAAAGTCCTGTAACTATGACGCTTCAACTGTTTGGAGGTTTACCTCTGTTCTACCATAAAGTCCTGTAACTATGACGCTTCAACAGTATGGAGGTTTACCTATGTGTCCTACCAAAAAGTCCTATAACCTGGATATTTTAACAGTTTAGAGATTTGCGTCTTTGTTCTACCATAAAGTCCTGTAACTATGACGCTTCAACAGTATGGAGGTTTACCTATGTGTCCTACCAAAAAGTCCTATAACCTGGATATTTTAACAGTTTAGAGATTTGCGTCTTTGTTCTACCATAAAGTCCTATAACCTGGATATTTTAACAGTATATGTAGAGGTTTGCGTCTTTGTTCTACCATAAAGTCCTATAACCAGGATATTTTAACAGTATATGTAGAGGTTTGCGTCTTTGTTCTACCATAAAGTCCTATAACCAGGATATTTTAACAGTTTAGAGATTTGCGTCTTTGTTCTACCATAAAGTCCTATAACCAGGATATTTTAACAGTATATGTAGAGATTTGCGTCTTTGTTCTACCATAAAGTCCTATAACCAGGATATTTTAACAGTATATGTAGAGGTTTGCGTCTTTGTTCTACCATAAAGTCCTATAACCAGGATGCTGTAACAGTATAGAGGTTTACGTCTTTGTTCTACAATAAAGTCCTATAACCAGGATATTTTAACAGTATATGTAGAGGTTTGCGTCTTTGTTCTACCATAAAGTCCTATAACCGGGATATTTTAACAGTATATGTAGAGGTTTGCGTCTTTGTTCTCAGTATAGAGGTTTACGTCTTTGTTCTACCATAAAGTCCTATAACCAGGATATTTTAACAGTATATGTAGAGGTTTGCGTCTTTGTTCTACCATAAAGTCCTATAACCAGGATATTTTAACAGTATATGTAGAGGTTTGCGTCTTTGTTCTACCATAAAGTCCTATAACCAGGATATTTTAACAGTATATGTAGAGGTTTGCGTCTTTGTTCTACCATAAAGTCCTATAACCAGGATATTTTAACAGTATATGTAGAGGTTTGTGTCTTTGTTCTACCATAAAGTCCTATAACCAGGATATTTTAACAGTATATGTAGAGGTTTGCGTCTTTGTTCTACCATAAAGTCCTATAACCAGGATATTTTAACAGTATATGTAGAGGTTTGCGTCTTTGTTCTACCATAAAGTCCTATAACCAGGATATTTTAACAGTATATGTAGAGGTTTGTGTCTTTGTTCTACCATAAAGTCCTATAACCAGGATATTTTAACAGTATATGTAGAGGTTTGCGTCTTTGTTCTACCATAAAGTCCTATAACCAGGATATTTTAACAGTATATGTAGAGATTTGCGTCTTTGTTCTACCATAAAGTCCTATAACCAGGATATTTTAACAGTATATGTAGAGATTTGCGTCTTTGTTCTACCATAAAGTCCTATAACCAGGATATTTTAACAGTTTAGAGATTTGCGTCTTTGTTCTACCATAAAGTCCTATAACCAGGATATTTTAACAGTATATGTAGAGGTTTGCGTCTTTGTTCTACCATAAAGTCCTATAACCAGGATATTTTAACAGTATATGTAGAGGTTTGCGTCTTTGTTCTACCATAAAGTCCTATAACCAGGATATTTTAACAGTATATATAGAGGTTTGCGTCTTTGTTCTACCATAAAGTCCTATAACCAGGATATTTTAACAGTATATGTAGAGGTTTGTGTCTTTGTTCTACCATAAAGTCCTATAACCAGGATATTTTAACAGTATATGTAGAGGTTTGCGTCTTTGTTCTACCATAAAGTCCTATAACCAGGATATTTTAACAGTATATGTAGAGATTTGCGTCTTTGTTCTACCATCAAGTCCTATAACCTGGATATTTTAACAGTATATGTAGAGATTTGCGTCTTTGTTCTACCATAAAGTCCTATAACCAGGATATTTTAACAGTATAGAGGTTTACGTACGTGGGCCAGCGTTCCACTGGCAGTCGATTGTCCTGGCACTACCTGGCGCAGGACTACAGGTCACGTTCCATTTTCGGTCTCTACCATTGAAGGTGCTCTGAACCTCTGTGATGATCTGCCCAGGTAGACACACGTGTGTGTGGTCCTGATAGAAGTCGTGTTGGTAGGCTTGACCACCGTAATGGAGGCACGCCAGGAGAGCAAACACCGCCAGGCAGTAGTGGTAGTATTGGGCTGGGAATGTCATCACGGAGCCAGGGATGGAGCAGACTGGATCTCAAACTACTGCTGCTGCCGCTGCCGCTTCTCTCGGGTCTTTGAACAAAGAAAGCTTTTTATTTTTATTTTTTTTTGTTTTTATAACCGAGAATTAATTAGGGCTGCTTTTAAGCCGTCTATCCTACGTTTAGGTTTGGCTTTAGATAAAAAGACCGCAATAGCTCAGATAATACTTAAACGTTAAAAGATAATGACAATGGTTTTTTGTTGTTGTTGTTGTTATTGTTTTTTTTTGTGTATGGTAGATTAAAAAAATGATTCTGTATTGATGCTTTCAGTCTGTGGACAAGAAAATTTAGCTTTGACCTCTCTTATCGGAGCTGTGGGTTTTAACAAGATTGAGTGATCAGTTTATATTCATTTTTTTAAAGTGATCCCAGTGTCTTTTTCGCGAGTATAGCGCTTAACTAACGAAAGAAACAGCTGTGAAATTATATAAGCCCTTAATTTTTTATCTTCCGGTCAAACACATGGCTTTGCCATTTTATTAAAAACAACCGATTCATATAATGTAGCGAATTGTTTCGAATGTCATACATAAAAAAGCTAATATTACTTACATACCCATTTTATTACAAAGAGAAAAAAAAAACAACACAAAAGAAGGACCCTTTTTACATACATTATAGGGCCGTTGCTTCTTGTCCACCAACACACGTTTATTTTTTACATCAAAGTGACATCATGATCTTAAGGAGAGAAGAAGAAAACACAAACCTAAACTTAATTCGAAGCAACAAATAAGCAAGAAAAACGTAAAAAGACAAACCAGAAACAAAATGGTAAGGACAGGGGGGTCGAACCCACATCTTTGCAGAGCAGACCACAGCCTCTCGGACACAAGAGCATGCTTTCTGACCACAGAGCCATTTTCAATTTCCAAAATGTAGAGTGTTCAGGCAGAGTAGACCCCTCGTTTTGTCTTGAATAGACTACCCAGTGGATTCCCTGCAAATGGCAAATCCATATATTTACTCAACACACAAACATACTAGCCTCCATAGAACTGCCTTCTGTGATTAAAAAAACATGGTATTTTCGTGCAATCTTCTTCAAAGTGTACTTTAAGTATCAAATGGACTAGGAATGCCTGAATGTTGTTTAATTTGGTTAAAATGCGAAGTTTCAATTGAATTCTAGCAAGTAAAAAGTTCTTGGTGACTGCCAGGTGAAATGGAAACTAGGTCATCTGCGATGTGTTCAGTACACGAGTGTTGTGCTATGCAAAACCCGATACTGGTTCATCGGTTGTGATTTCTATCTTGATCACGATTTGTTCCAGATCCGTTACCGTAAAAATACACTTATTAGTAATCGTTATTTTTTTGGATTGGTGACAAGCAATTGTAGCAATAGTAGAACCGATACTGTCGGATTGACTTATCGGGTTGCTGTAATCGATGCCTATGCAAATGATGACATCGATCTTCCAGACACTGAGACTAGAGTTCGCCATCTTGTTTGTCAACATAGTTACTTAGGGTGATGCTACGATTAAGATCAAAGTAATTTCCAGCATTCCAGAAAGTTCACCGCAAACACGTCAGATTAACAGCTATCAAACCGAGGCCTCCTTATTTCAAACCCATACAATTTTCTACACATTCTCTCCCCTTTTCCTTAAGTTAATTTAAAATACAAATTGAACGGCGCGAGGTTGGTCTCAAAAGTACAGAAATCTGTACAGAACAAGATCGGTCAAAAGAATCACTATTGGCCATCGTCTAATTTTAGCTCTGAGTGTGTAGAGTGGGATGTGGTTCTTTTATCAAAGAAGCTTTGCTGTGCATGTATACGTTTGTTTGTTTTTGCTATTTGAATTGTTTATGTTTCTACCACATTCATATTAATATCTCCACATTTTGCACAGTCTAGTGCTCTAGAAAGCTAAGGGTCTTCATAAAGCATTCATGTAACTTATTGTTTTTATTATTATTACTACTACTACTACTACTACTACTACTACTACTACTACTACTACTACTACTACTACTACTACTACTACTACTACTACTACTACTACTACTACTACAACTACTACTACTACAACTACTACTACTACTACTGCTGCTACTACTACTACTACTACTACTACTACTACTACTACTACAACTACTACTACTACTACTACTACTTCATCACCCGAAAATGTTGTTTTGTTACTTGAATATTAAACGGAAACGCTAAAAATGACACCTAAGAAAAGAAATAAAACAGGTTATATTCGTAGATAAATATAGTAAGGTCATACTGTTATCATAAATAAAATTTTGCGACAAAATAAACCTAAGTTCCTACATAATTAGTGCTACCCCATTTGTTTTGCGGGTATCCAGTGTGTATTGAAAGTATAATACAAGCTTTCAAGGTGTGGATTCTCATTATCATAAGACGCAAAGATGTCTCGAGGTTTAACCAGTAAACGATTCAGAAGAAAACTATAAGAAATAACCTAGCACACGTCAAACATCCAAAAGTAAGCACAAATCTAAAAGGATAAACAACAAAAAAACCAACACCCCTCCCCCGACACACACACACACACACAAACCTTTCTAAGTAGTTTTTTTTTTAAGTAAGATTATCCACTTAGAAAGGTGGTGATCTTAAGTCTGTAGTACAGATAACAAATTATTGGATTTTTAAACTAGAAATAATTACTGAAATTTGTTTGTTATTTCAAAGGGCATATAGCCTCTTTGAGCGGAATTGTCTCATAAAGCATTTTTATTTTTATTACCATTACTATTACAGATACTTTTATTATTATTATTATTATTATTATTATTATTATTATTATTATTATTATTATTATTATTATTATTATTATTATTATTATTATTATTATTATAATCATCATCAACATCATCATCATCATCATCATCATCATCACTATCATCATTGTTATTATCATTATTATTATTATTATTATTATTATTATTATTATTATTATTATTATTATTATTATTATTATTATTATTATTATTATTATTATTATTATTATTATTATTATTATTATTATTATTATTATTATTATTATTATTGTTGTTGTTGTTGTTGTTGTTGTTGTTGTTGTTGTTGTTGTAAGAATTTCCGTAAGACAGTGAACATTTATGCTTTTAATACGGAAAACTCACAGCTTCCATTATAAGCGTTTAAACGATCTAAAAATAAACAGACTGGGAAAGTATAATTTTCTTAATTCCCAAACTCTCTTTATAGGGTGATGTAGATCTAAACAAAAAGTGTCTAGAGGTGCACTGCCTTGCGGGAATTCACAGGTGTTCATTTCTTTGTAACAACACGATGATGTGTTTTTAAAAAGATCTACAAATAGATTACGATTACGGGATAGAATTAATTATGTAGACGCTTAGGTTTATTTTGATGCTGAATTCTATTCATATGAACAGCGTAAACTTATAGAAGTTCAAAATTAGCCATACATTTTTAAACAGTATTAAAGTTTGCTTGCATTACCATGATTTCTTAATGTTTTAATCAAAGGGAAATTAAACAAATATTTGACACGCACTTCCACTTTCGTTATCGGTTTATTTCATGGAACTGAAATAATGTCATGGATACCTTAGAAGAATCTTGAAAACAAACGTCACAATTCATGTCGCATTTTCCCCATTCTATGTTAAAACAAGTAACTCTGCCTGTATAAGGTTATGTCAAAAAGGAAAAAGGCACACAACTTTATAATTGCGGGACAAAAAAGAAATAACTAAAACTATTATCAATTCAACATCTAAACGTTTCACTTTGTAAGCTTTCTCAATATACATACAAAACCCTTTGTTACTTCTTTTTGTCCCGTAATTATCAAGTTGTGTACCTATTTACTTTAAGACCTTTTGTTATACTATTTATACAAGGCTATGTCATTTTTGTGAATATTGGTTGAAATTCGGTAATTAAGACTCTACCTTTGTTACATTTTTTCTGTTTATACTCTCTGGTTATTTTTTTATTATTTGTTGATTTTTTTATGAAAAACCTTTTTCATAGATATATATACATTTTTTTTTCTTTTATTCTTATACTTTGTATTTCAAAATTATATATGTGACTATCCTTGTGTGGTTTGCTGTTCTTGTTTTTGTGTCTGACGAAGGCGTAAAGCCGAAAGCTCACGTGTTTTTTTTTTTTTTTGTACATTTTGGAGCTGCACACTACTTATTTTTTTCGATGCTTCACAACTACTACTACTACTACTACTACTACTCCTACTACTACTACTACTACTACTACTACTACTACTACTACTACTACTACTACTACTACAACTATACTGCTACCACTGCTATTACTACTACTACTACTACTACTACTACTACTACTACTACTACTACTACTACTACTACTACTACTACTACTACTACTACTACTACTACTACTACTACTACTACTATTATTATTATTATTATTATTATTATTATTATTATTATTATTATTATTATTATTATTATTATTATTATTATTATTATTATTATTGTTTTTAGTTAAGTTGATCGAAAATACGCGTAATTGCATACAATAATTCCCTCCGACTTTGCCATAATAAAGTCCATATTTTCTTGCTTCTTGCTTGCTTTGTTTTTAAAAAGCCAATGGAACAATCATAGAAAATTAAGATTACGCATGCTTTAACATAGAGCATGCAAGGATCTATGAGACGTTTACCTCACTTCTAGAATGTACTAATTCATATCGAAACGGTATTAATTTCGTTATTTTGAGCCTCTTTAATTCTAAAAATATGCATTTTGACATTTTGATACGAATTACATAAAGAAAGGTCATCAACACTTGCTCACCTCTCAACGCTAACCACGCAATACTCTCAAACACAATAACACAATTTTAAAAGATGACCGAAACTGATTAAAAAAAAACAACCTTGTCTTGAATCAGCAGCCGGTAAATACATACTACTGATTTTCTTGTTCAAATTTGTCAAAGTATACTTTTCTATTCCTCGGATATGGAAAAAAAAATCTATATATTTCATGTTTTCATTTTATAAATACTAATTTAATCAATTGATGATTTTTTTTTTTCCAAAAAATTTAATTGAGTTACCTGCAAAATCTTGTATTCAAGGTTTTTTATCATTGGAAAAAAATTGTTTCTTGTTGACCTCTTTTTCATTATTTAAAATCTGCCTTCCGCGCATTAGAAAAAATATATGGCGCAATGAAACCATAGAGGAGAAATTAGGTTTAGAGAAAGGCGGCATTGGGGCCTTAAGAAATATACTTTGTTAATAGAAATATACCTTGTTAATAGAAATATAACTTGTTAATAGAAATATACCTTGTTAATAGAAATACAACTTGTTAATAGAAATACAACTTGTTAATAGAAATACAACTTGTTGATAGAAATATACCTTGTTAATAGAAATATACCTTGTTAATAGAAATACAACTTGTTAATAGAAATACAACTTGTTAATAGAAATATAACTTGTTAATAGAAATATACCTTGTTAATAGAAATATACCTTGTTAATAGAAATACAACTTGCTAATAGCAATATAACTTGCTAATAGAAATATAACTTGTTAGTAGAAATATAACCTGTTGATAGAAATATAACTTGCTAATGCAAATATAACTTGTTAATGCAAATATAACTTGTTAATGGAAATATAACTTGTTAATAAAAATGTAACTTATTAATAGAAATATAACTTGTTAGTAGCAATATGACTTATTGATAAAAATATCACTTGTAGAAATAAATATTTGTTTATAGAAATATAACGTGTTAATAGCAATATAACTTGTTAATAGGAATATAACGTGTTCATAGAATTTCAAAGAAATATCACTTGTTAATAGAAAATATAACTTGTTAATAGAAATATCAGTTGTTTATCGAAATATAACTTGTTAATAGAAGTATAAATTATCAGAAGAAAATACAACTTGTTAATAGCAATATAACTTGTTAATAGAAACTATAAAACTTGTCAATAGAAATATAACTTGTCAATAGAAATATAACTTATCAATAGAAATATAACTTGTCAATAGAAATATAACTTGTCAATAGAAATTTAAAATGTCAATAAAAAATGTTGCAAAAAATAGAAGAAGTTTTAGTTTTCGTTATTTGTGGACCCAACTGTTAAACTTTACATATGCAAACTTTACTAAACGAGTTAAATTGATTTTTCAATGAAAGACAGTAATGTTGAGGCCTTGGTCGCCATAACGCCTGCTTTTTTTCTCACAGTTAAGCACCCAATTTCCGTACAAACAACTTAGGACCTTTTTAAAAAATAAAGAGAAAATGATAAGAAAAGTGGCAACGCAAGCTTGAATTATGAGCTGTGATAAGCTTTCTTCTGCCCAGACTTTTAGCGATACAATGCAGATTTTTTTCTTATCTTAGGTTTTAGCAAGAAATTATTGTCTTTATCTTTTTCTGTTTTATAATTACCTCAACAGAGTGGTGTTGATGTCTTTAAAAAATCTTTTTAAGAAGAGAGACTTTAAAAGGCAGTGACAATTATTCTCACGATTCATTAAAAAAAAAATAAAAGTTAACTTTAATCAGAGAATTTATAGAAACAGCAACTCCAGTTTGGTGCTCCGCATCTAGACTGCTGAGCCTCAGGATGACGTTTCTCAGTCCATATTTCAAATGGGTGATATTATTTGCTGCGGTGACCCTCAACAATGGTCAAGATTTTCAGAACAAACTGTTCGCTGACCACAGATTCACCTGTCCACCTGGTCAAGTTGTTAGCGAGATTGTGGGCGATGTGCAAGGCATGTTTTCAAAAGATCGGAGGTGGATTGTTACGTGTAAAGATGCTCCAGGGAACGCCAAGACAACCAACTGCCAGTGGAACCGGAATAGTACGTATACGTTTTGTCCAGTTGAAGCCAAAATCTAAAATGATATAGAAGTTTAGAACCGAGAGCAGTGAGTTTTCATAAGGATTGTAACTGTATGACCAATTAATAGCGAAAAATGTATACTGCTTGCGAAAAGTGTAGACATTAATCAACCAGAAACCTAGATCTAACTCGAGACCAATGAGACAAAAGACATTAATCAACCAGAAACCTAGATCTAACTCGAGACCAATGAGACAAAAGACGGGAAAACATAAGGATGGATATGGTTTGGACACGGGTCGAGCATGTTCCTCGGTACGGCATCCGTCGATTTGCTAATATGTATATATATATATATATATGTATGTATATGTATATATATATATATATGTATGTATGTATATGTATATATATATATGTATGTATATGTATATATATATATATATTTATGTATGTATATGTATATATATATATATATATATATATATATATATGTATATGTATATGACGAGATTATGAAAATATTTGAAACAAATCAATACAAAATACAAATTAGAATCTGTTTAAACTCTTCATTATGTTTGTGAATACTATGAATTAATATAATATTATGTTAATTATATGTGAACATGAATATTACATTTTATGGGAATTGAGACGGTATTTGCAATATATATGATAACTGGTAAGTCATCATTAGAAAAACATTCTATGTTGCTTTTTATTTTCAAATCATACTTTTATCTATCGATGAAATGTAAAATTCTGTAACACACTGCTGTTACGAACTGAACACTTCACAATTAAGATCTCGTAGTTATCATTTGTATATTGAATGAAATATTATGCATAGATAATAAACTATAAACTAAATACGGTTGCTTGTAAATTTTACTGCATTTCGACTAGGGTTTTTTTTCATAAATTGCTTTAAAATTGAAAATTACCAATAAATGAAAAGACCTTAAAAAGACTATTACATTCTTTTACCTCAATCGTTGATATGATATTTGTGTGGCATTTAAGACTCTGAGAAACAAGGGAGAAGGCAGACAGAGAAGAATCACCGGTTTATGTTCCTAATTCTTTACAGAGAATTATTCTCTCATTACCTCTGTAAAAAAATTATTGAGCATTTCTTTATTTTTCTGACTGGTCTTAACTCTGGTTTGATTTCATAGCGGTGAAGCAAATAAAATGATTGTAGCGGCAATAATCACAAAAAGATAAAAATGAATATATATTTATATATCTATATATATATATTGCATTAAAGAATTACATTTATTTGCAAATGCAGAGGCGCAATCAGAATATATATATAAATTACATTATTTCTCCATCATTCTGGACCTATTTCTGATACAAACAGGCACAGACTGTTTCTTTTTACCTTTTTTTTTACTTTTTAGGGTCAGGATAGGTTGAATAATGAAGCCCGCTTAAAAAAAACATTATAGAATCTATTATTTTCTAGTATATTTTTATTGATTCCCAAATCCTATCACTCAGTTTGCTTTTTATGTGGTTATATCACAGATTATGTGGGTTGCGTTTTGTCCACCATGTTGTACCAGTGTCCTGGAGATAAGGTCATAACTGGCATGGGCAGCGATTACAAAGACGAACCAACAATATCAGAAAGGCAGTATATGTTCTACTGCTGCGATGTTGAAGGTGTGTGAGTACGTTTGTCTGATCATGGCAGAGAAGGTCAGGGGATTATTTAGGTCTTTCTGCAAAGAATTAAAGAAATAATTTTTTTAAGGTCTTGCAGGTGAGTGTATATATCGAAAGAATAAGGCCAATCGCAGCGTAGCTCTGTAGCATCTGGCCTAGCTCGCACCGGACATGCTTCGGAGTGTTTTACGACACTGTTGAACAGGACGTTGGACAAGTCGGTGCGTAGGCTGGGCCTGCAGAGCGACGCTGCGCAGCTACACAGAATTGAGTGTGTTCGGTTGTGGTGTGCGAGCTGGGCCAGATGCTACAGAGCGACGCTGCGCAGCTACACAGAATTGAGTGTGTTTGGTTGTGGTGTGCAAGCTGGGCCAGATGCTACAGAGCGACGCTGCGCAGCTACACAGAATTGAGTGTGTTCGGTTGTGGTGTGCGAGCTGGGCCAGATGCTACAGAGCGACGCTGCGCAGGTACACAGAACTGAGTGTGTTCGGTTGTGGTGTGCAAGCTGGGCCAGATGCTACAGAGCGACGCTGCGCAGCTACACAGAATTGAGTGTGTTTGGTTGTGGTGTGCAAGCTGGGCCAGATGCTACAGAGCGACGCTGCGCAGCTACACAGAATTGAGTGTGTTCGGTTGTGGTGTGCAAGCTGGGCCAGATGCTACAGAGCGACGCTGCGCAGGTACACAGAATTGAGTGTGTTCGGTTGTGGTGTGCAAGCTGGGCCAGATGCTACAGAGCGACGCTGCGCAGGTACACAGAATTGAGTGTGTTCGGTTGTGGTGTGCAAGCTGGGCCAGATGCTACAGAGCGACGCTGCGCAGCTACACAGAATTGAGTGTGTTCGGTTGTGGTGTGCAAGCTGGGCCAGATGCTACAGAGCGACGCTGCGCAGCTACACAGAATTGAGTGTGTTCGGTTGTGGTGTGCAAGCTGGGCCAGATGCTACAGAGCGACGCTGCGCAGCTACACAGAATTGAGTGTGTTCGGTTGTGGTGTGCAAGCTGGGCCAGATGCTACAGAGCGACGCTGCGCAGCTACACAGAATTGAGTGTGTTCGGTTGTGGTGTGCAAGCTGGGCCAGATGCTACAGAGCGACGCTGCGCAGCTACACAGAATTGAGTGTGTTCGGTTGTGGTGTGCAAGCTGGGCCAGATGCTACAGAGCGACGCTGCGCAGCTACACAGAATTGAGTGTGTTCGGTTGTGGTGTGCAAGCTGGGCCAGATGCTACAGAGCGACGCTGCGCAGCTACACAGAATTGAGTGTGTTCGGTTGTGGTGTGCAAGCTGGGCCAGATGCTACAGAGCGACGCTGCGCAGCTACACAGAATTGAGTGTGTTCGGTTGTGGTGTGCAAGCTGGGCCAGATGCTACAGAGCGACGCTGCGCAGCTACACAGAATTGAGTGTGTTTGGTTGTGGTGTGCGAGCTGGGCCAGATGCTACAGAGCGACGCTGCGCAGCTACACAGAATTGAGTGTGTTCGGTTGTGGTGTGCAAGCTGGGCCAGATGCTACAGAGCGACGCTGCGCAGGTACACAGAATTGAGTGTGTTTGGTTGTGGTGTGCGAGCTGGGCCAGATGCTACAGAGCGACGCTGCGCAGTTACACAGAACTGAGTGTGTTCGGTTGTGGTGTGCAAGCTGGGCCAGATGCTACAGAGCGACGCTGCGCAGTTACACAGAATTGAGTGTGCTCGGTGGCACGGTGCGAGCTGAGCCAGATGCTACAGAGCTACGTTGGGACCTGTCTAAGACTGCACGTCCGAGCTTAATTGTTCCTAAAATCTCCAACATCTTCCAAGTCCATCTCATAACTTCTAAAGCTATGGCGTAGTCCTGCCGGGTGTCACAAAAAGGCGGGGCAAAGCGAGAAAGGAAAGAGTGCAATCTTTAGATAGTTTTAAACACAATTATAGATGCGAAAACAGGGTTATCCTGAATATATAAAAAAGAATAAGAGGAAATGATTAAAGGTTTTTTATTTTTTAAAGAGTTTTCGTAACTAATGTGTGATTTAATTATGAAGTTATATTAGATAATTACCCTTTTCTTATATTCATGATTTTTTTTATGGGAATGGTTACATTTTCTTAACGATATGTACTTACACTGCTAGCACTATGTGAAATAAAAACATTTTGTTCAAAATTGTCCAACAGCTCTTTGTTATCTAAAAGAATATGAAAACTGGCAAAGAATGAGACAGACGTTATGAATTTTTCTCATATTTTGAGGTTTTTATGGCACTAATTTTTACTCTTTATATATATATATATATATATATATATATATATATACACACACACACATACATAGCCTCATTGTTTTTTTCCTAGGTCACGTGCTCATAGTTGTGAGTCATATTAAATGCTCCTCTTCGAATATAGTAAGTATTATTTTGGAATAGGAAATGCGCCTAACTTTAAAGATGAGGTATGAAAGCAAATAAAATTAAATCATTATATACATAGCCTCATTGGTTTTTTTTTGGTTTTTTTTTCTTAGGTCACGTGCCTCATAGTTGCGAGTATACAACATTCTTGAATAAATATCAAGGCGACCTGAACTACAAGGTGCCCAAAGGGAAAGTCTTACGAGGCGCCTATTCTTTCTACCTGAAAGATGGACGGTAAGTCATGGTTTCTTCATAGCAATATTTGAGTTTTGTATCTGTAGCAAAGCCCTTTCTCCCTTTACTTCATCTGCTCGAGATAGAAGGTGCTAGTCTGTGGTGTCCGTATCACTACTACTTCTACTACTAAGAGTTATAAGAGCTAGAATTTAAGGTAATGCTCAGCAGTGGTTAGGGTAAGGATTTTAAGTGAAAATGACTAATATTTACTGAGCCTCCGTGAGTGACTTGCAATCTTGATTGAGGAAGTCCAAATCGCTATTAAAGACAATCATTGAATCCGG
This sequence comes from Elysia crispata, assembly GCA_033675545.1. Taxonomy (NCBI): domain Eukaryota; kingdom Metazoa; phylum Mollusca; class Gastropoda; family Plakobranchidae; genus Elysia; species Elysia crispata. The sequence goes on from JAWDGP010006697.1 coordinate 167,559, forward strand.
AAGCACCAACACTTGACATTGAACGCACCTACATCTAGGGCGAACGATAACACTATGTATGCATCAAATATTTAGTAGTTTCAAATTTAGATCTAGAGGAGGCAAACCACTGGGTTAATATAAGTAAGACTTATAAAAGCTAGAACTTTAGGTGGTGCTCAGCAGTGGTTAGGGTAACGCACTACTACTACTACTACTACTACTACTACTACTACTACTACTACTACTACTACTACTACTACTACTACTACTACTACTACTACTACTACTACTACTACTACTACTACTACTACTACTACTACTACTACTACTACTACTACTACTACTACTACTACTACTACTACTACTACTACTACTACTACTACTACTACTACTACTACTTCTGCTGCAAATACCTCTGCTATTCTACTACTTTTCAAACAGCATTATTTTTTAAACTATAATTGGAAGATTGCTTACTTTCATTATGTCAATATTAATGACGTAATTTTTCTCCATTTTTCCCGTTTAAAACAGCGATCGGCGATTCAAGTTCGAATTTTGCGAAATGGACTCGTATAAAACGACCACATCGGGATGATTCAATGTATGAGAGAAACCTTTTCACCTGATGATACGATCGCACTAGAATCCGCCCTACCGCTCTTCTCCTTAATGTTTTTGTGCTGATTTATTCGATATGATTTTTTTTTTAAATTGTCAGGAAAAATAGTTGTTTGTATTAGTTCTTGAAATGTTGCAAAGATTTTGCAAGGAAAAAAGATATTAAACATTTCTTAATGGTGGTAGTTAATACAAAAATGTGGTATATTACTTAAACATATTTATAAAAAAATCATAAGTATGTCTTTTATTTCCCTTGATCGTGTTAGTACTGAGATAAAGTGTTTTTTCACATGTGTTGAAGAAGTCCAATAAAGGCGTTCTGATTGAGAGCAAAATATAAAAAAACCTGCACTATAAAGTTTTCTGTGGTCTTCCTTTGTTTGACAAACGTAGAATATTATAAGTGTGTTAGAAACGCACGAAGCTTTTTGAAATATAGCTCCACAATAACATTGTTAGAAGTAAAAATGAAGTGAAAACTGAAAATATATTGAAAAAATAGCGAAAAAAAATACAATAGGTTCAGGGACCAATAGACCTTCTGGCTTTTTCTTGTTGAAGCATTTGTTGCCTCGCATTTCATGTAAATATCAAATATACCGTGTAATCAACTCTTCATAAAATTCGACAAAATAGCACAATTAGAGTTTATACTGAAAACTTTCAAAGATTTGCAAATGTAATGGATATACAATATTTAGAGTTTGTGTGATGGTCACTTGAGATATTTGTTTCAAGTCAAATAACCTGCATCGTACAGGGTCAGGCTGTAAGGTGGCGCCCCAAACCTGAGTCGGAATAACCGAAACCACTGCGATTGCAATTACCCACAGCAGCCAACGTAAGGCCCTTGTAAACTTTTTTACTTTAAGGCAAACACTGTCACCTTAGTTGAGTATGTAAAGTCTATCACTTACAGACAAATAGTAATAGTAATAGTAATAGTAACAGTAATAGTAATAGTAATGGATAATTGAAAGATGAGATGGGTTAATGCTGAAAGCTCAAACAGAAGTTGAAATTAATATGCATTGATAAACATAAGAATTTTAATATGCGTAACATTTGGGCTGAACGGTAACATCTCAAGACTATGAAGTCACATTCTGTTACGTTTGGCGAGTGAACGACTTTGTAACTTTTAAGAACTGGAAATATGCAAAAAAAAAAAATTAAAAAAGACTAAAATAAAAACATAAAAAAGAAAACAACAATAAAATACGATTTTATATTTGTATCTATTTCGTAACCACATATTTTTTTTTCAGGGTCTTTTTTTGTTTGAGCTTCATGCTGAAGTTTTTTACTAACTAGACTCAAACTTTTTTTTCCGAAACATAAAAAAAATCAAGTTTTTTATAAAAGGTATTTTTTCACGTTTTTAGTATAAAAACTACTTATTTTTTTTTGTATTTTGAGCTAATATGCTTAAAAGGGGAGCACCGATTCCCAGACAGGCTGTGAGACCGACTTTGGGTCGCTATGGCTATTTTTAGATTTTGGTATTCCCAGAACATCTCATTATCCCTGAAAACGAAATTGAGTAACGTTTTAAATTTCGACGTATGGTTAAGGTCAAAAAGGAGGAGAGAAATTGAGAGTGAGGGAAAAATTCAGATGTAATGTTGTTTAAACAGCTGTGTCCACAAACTTTCTTCCATGAGCATATTTACCTTTCAGCAAACCAGCACGTCTCTTTCACATACCTACATTATCAAGGGAAGCGTTTTGGACCATGCATAGAAGGGAAGTAAACAGCACAACAACTAAAAAATTAGTTATTTCCTTTATTGTGACAGAAAATCAGTGCGCGTAAAAGAAAAAAAATCTACATGAAAATGATAATCAAAGTTATTGTTAAAATTCACAATGATGATTTTACAGACAACATCTATATACATATAATAATAACTTCCAATTTTGTTCTTTGACAAAGGTGATATCTGTAGGCTTTAAATAGTCTTTGTACTCTTTTGCTTATCCAAAGTCTAAATGCAGCAAACCTTTTAAAACTCAAAAATATAATTTATATGCAAACTTGTTTCATTAAAGCAAAAGGAAAAAACAAAACTTAGTTTATACTTTAAATGTACTTGTTCCAGACAATACTAAAGTATGTGCAACCGTGCTATATATATATAAATGACAAATAAAAAGTTTGCTTACTGTGCAATATATGCAAATTGTAAATAACAAGTTTGCTTATGTGCAGTATACACAAATTACAAATGAAAAGTTTGCTTACTGTGCAATATATGCAAATTGTAAATAACAAGTTTGCTTATGTGCAGTATACACAAATTACAAATGAAAAGTTTGCTTACTGTGCAGTATACACAAATTATAACTAACAAGTTTGGTCCCTCGTTAAAATGAGCGAGTGATAAAGACATCAACTTCGAAAAGAAGCCATCGTCAAAATCATAAAAACAGATTTTGCTCCTCCAGAGCCACTCATATGGTTTGAAACATTTAAATGCTTCTCATAATTTTATTATCAAATTAAAAAAAAACATTCTATTTGTGAAAAATGGATAAAGATCTCAAACAGAAGAGTCTTGAGTAAGCGAAATCTGGGTGTTTTTTTTTTCTTTTTAATACCCCATCTTTTGTTCGTTTCTCCACCGAGACTATAATTACAAGTATGCGCTGGTGAAGTCGTCAAATCCCGATGCCAGGTAGTGCCTAACCTGGTGTATTGGAAAAGAAATCCTCCGATAAAAACAAATCAAAATTGGATGCTTTTTATGCAGCCTTGTTTATTATCTCTCTACTGAAGCCGATCACTAAACCTGACCTGGCAGTGTTTCGTGTAGATAGCATGGTTCCCAGAGCAAAGAAAAAAAAACTAGGATGCTAATTGTTTAATTCACCTCAGGTCAATTCATCATTCATGATTCCTGATCTCTCCTTTTACCTGGATGCTGTAAATATTGCGGCTCCACAGATGTACTCACGAGATGCCGTTTTTGTATAAAGATTTTAACAGTTGTCTCCTGCGTGCACGAATCAACAAACGATTTCTTTAAACACGCTTTATTCATGGAAATTAAGAAATCAAACTAAATGTTTCAATAGGTATAGTTCAAATCGAATTACTTCATCGCAATTAAGAAAATAATTCAAAATGAGCAGCGCCGGGTCAAGCCTAGGTTTCTCAAACCGGAAACGAAGCCAGCACGCAATGCCATTGTTTTCCATGAACGCGGAACTTTGGATTCAACTCTGAAATTGTGACTTCACTGCAACTATAACACGTCAGTTGAAAATGCGCTTTGATAATTACGTATATTTTTTTTTTCACATTTACCAATGAATGCTCATTTTAATAAAAATACAGGTGTAAAAAAAAAATTGTGAAAAGTTCCAGGATATTCTGAGTATTTTTTCTTGTGGCATTTTTCCCATTATGGCAACACCTGCAGAGGAAAATTCATGTCTTCAAAAATGTGCAATTTACTGAACATCGAGTTGTTTTGGAGATGATAGCATTACAGCAATCGACATGTATTTATATATAATTATATACTATTTGCGCATCAATCTCTGCCCATGTATGTTTTTTTTTTGTATGTACGTCTATATCTTTATATCTATCTACTTACTTATCTATCTCTCTATCTTTATATTTATTCATTTATATTTTCATTCATAAAACGTTCTGTTTATTTATTTTGTTTTTTTGTATATCAACTTTGTGTTAATTACCACGTTCAACGTTTTTGGAAGTAAAATGGAAACCTGAATAAAGAGAAAATTTAAGACGAAGGAAATAAAGAATTTATGCGAACAAGTTGTCAAATACACATTTTGATTAAGGCCCATCTGGGCTAACTCGAGACGAGTATATGAACACGAATTGAGTGCCCTGTTTTTTCTTTTCTATAAAACCGGGTTACTGAGTCGGCTGGGTTTTATGCAGCGTACACTTCCGCAGAAACAAATTTTGCTACTAGTATCTCGCCAGTGTTGTATGCATAATAACATTCCCGGAGACCTGGTCCACATCTTTCTTTTATGTCTAATGACGCCGCTAAGATTATTATTATGGCCAGACAGAAAGTATTTTTATTAAATGAAATATTATCGATATTTCTGTGGTTTTTACTTCTAACAAATGTATGTATAGATCCGCACAGCTTTGAGGGAGTGGCATAATTTAAGAAATGTTAAAGATAAGGACTAGACAAACATTAATGTTCTTTATTGATATTACTCATGGTATCAATCATGATTTATTAACTTTGTTTTTAACTTGACAGTAGATGACTATCTTTGAGCTGTAAATATTTTCTTTGTTAATAAACTCTAACCGTTTCTGTGAAATCAGCATATTTTACAGATTCAAGATAGGTATTGAATTAGGATAAGAATTGAGATTTGAGTGACAAAACCCAAGGTCGCAGTGTGGATATAGCTCTTGAATCTTTAGATCGAATTCTAAATATAGATTCACATTACTCTTATTGATCTCTGACTGACCTTAAAGGAAGCCTCAAGATCTTGGTGAGGTCCTTTATGATTTGGAATCAAGATGTAGATCAGAAACTTTATAAATAGTTCACAAATTTACGATATAGAGAATATATTGGAAAGTATATAAACATATATATATATATATATATATATATATATATATCAGAGAACATATTGACAGTCTTATCAGGTTTATTCTATGAAAAGATATTTCAAGAAGAGTACTGGGCTATGGGACTATAATGAGCTGTTTCAATTTATTTATCATTAGAAAAGGAATTTCCTTTCATCTTACAAATATAACTCTGAGCTATTAATAGTTGTGTGTTTTGAAGTATAGAGGGAAAAGTGAATTTATTTTTTCTTTTCCTGGCATTTTCATTTATAAAAATTCCGAGACTGTAGTTTTCGATATATAAACCAACATTTTGCGTCGTTTTTATTTTGTGTGTGTGTGCGTGTGTTTTTTTGTGGTTTTTTTTTACATTTCAAAAATGTACCTTTGGTTTATTGAATTCTCAAAGTTAATGATGCGAAATTAATGATAATATTATATTTCTATTCGTCGCAAAATTATCTTACGACTACAACTTGGACGAAGTTTCTTTTCTTTCCAAAAATGTTCTTGGCAGAATGGTGTGAAATAAAAGTTTTAATATTAAGATGAATGAAATGAAATGCGTGGAAGGAAAATAAAAATTGTTGTCAGCGTGGCACCTGTCAAACATCCGTCTATAAAAGTTGTGAGCTATCATCTGACGGATGCAATAATTGTTTTCATTCGCCCTGAATTCTCATCTCAATCTTCCGACCACTAGCCTGACATCCATTGTTTCTGCTACTCTGCAACCAATCCGTACTGCCGTTCAGGTGAGTTCAAGGTGTGAAGTTTACTTGAAAAGATTTTGTTCAGACTTATCCAAACATTATAACTTTACTTGAAAAGATTTTGTTCAGACTTATCCAAACATTATAACTTTACTTGAAAAGATTTTGTTCAGACTTATCCAAACATTATAACTTTACTTGAAAAGATTTTGTTCAGACTTATCCAAACATTATAACTGTACTAAAGTTTTCTTTTTCTTTTTTTTTTTTAAATTTTGATGCTACCTTTGTCTCTCTGAGTCTTCTTCGTGGACAGATCAGTGATTCAAGAAGTCGAGAGCTAAGATATGAAGTAGACAGATTGCGTTTTTATATTGTTTTGTTAAAACGTAAACTAATTTCAGTTTATTTTCACATTTGTATTTACTGAACTACATGTGTAAAACCTCTCAGTTTTGTGAATTAGTTGACAAAGAAATATAAAGATGATTTGTAATAACGTTTTTACTTTGATTTCTCCATAACATTTACATCCCTGGGGGTTTCATAGGAAATAAACTGTAGGACAACAGCTATTATCAATGAAACATCATCTTGCTTTGGTGGTCTCGCAAAACCTATACAATAGCACCGGCAAAAATTGATAGGCTCCATATGATATGATCGATATTAAAACCTGAAAGGGACAGAATTTTATTATAGTTTGTAAATAGAAATGTTTGTTTTAGTTATGATGATAACAGTCGACCCAACAACATTCTCGAACAACAAATACTATTCTAAAAATATAAAAAAAAAATGTTTTGTGCCGATCTTTCTCTCAGAAAAAAAAAACAAAACACATAAATCTAAAATCTTAAGTCAATGTGCGCCGATTGTAGAAGTTGCAGCAGAACGTGTTCATTTAATCCAGGGTTTTAACACGTTTTTTTTTTTTCGTAGAAAAGTTTTAAAAAGACACAGTATTGTGCGATTCAAAACTATAACTATTACATTCTTCTCCTCCTCCTCCTCCTCCTCCTCCTCCTCCTCCTCCTCCTCCTCCTCCTCCTCCTCTTCTTCTTCTTCTTCTTCTTCTTCTTCTTCTTCTTCTTCTTCTTCTTCTTCTTCTTCTTCTTCTTCTTCTTCTTCTTCTTCTTCTTCTTCTTCTTCTTCTTCTTCTTCCTTCTTCCTTCTTCCTTCTTCCTTCTTCCTTCTTCCTTCTTCCTTCTTCCTTCTTCTTCTTCTTCTTCTTCCTTCTTCCTTCTTCTTCCTTCTTCTTCCTTCTTCTTCCTTCTTCTTCCTTCTTCTTCCTTCTTCTTCCTTCTTCTTCCTTCTTCTTCCTTCTTCTTCCTTCTTCTTCCTTCTTCTTCCTTCTTCTTCCTTCTTCTTTCTTCTTCTTTCTTCTTCTTCTTTCTTCTTCTTTCTTCTTCTTTCTTCTTTCTTCTTCTTCTTTCTTCTTCCTTCTTCTTTCTTCTTCCTTCTTTCTTCTTCGTTCTTCTTCTTCCTTCTTCCTTCTTCTTCTTCCTTCTTCTTCTTCCTTCTTCTTCTTC
>JAWDGP010006697.1:177500-182500 GCA_033675545.1 Elysia crispata
GGGACGGGGCAAAACATGTTACTTTGTTAGAGTTTGATAGAAAGTCAACAGAGAGGTGACGAATGAAAGTTACGGAGAGTTAGAGATGGTAGAGAAAGGGAAAGAGAAAGAGAGAGAGAGAGAGAGAGAGATAGAGAAAGAGAGAGAGAGAGAGATAGAGAAAGAGAGAAAGAGAGAGAGAGAGAGAGAGAGAGAGAGAGGAGGGGGGACGGGGCAAAACATGTTACTTTGTTAGAGAGTTTGATAGAAAGTCAACAGAAAGGTGACGAATGAAAGTTACGGAGAGTTAGAGATGGTAGAGAAAGGGAAAGAGAGAGAGAGAGAGAGAGAGAGAGAGAGAGAGAGAGAGAGAGAGAGAGAGAGAGAGAGAGAGAGAGAGAGAGAGGGACGGGGCAAAACATGTTAGAGAGTTTGATAGAAAGTCAACAGAGAGGTGACGATTGAAAGTTAAAGAGAGTTAGAGATGGTAGAGAAAGAGAAAGAGAGAGAGAGAGAGAGAGACAAACAGACATACAGACAGACAGAGACAGAGAGGCAGACAGAGCAGGAGGGAGATAACTTATTGTTGAACTTTATATAAAATAAGTACGTCTTGAACAAACATATTATAACTCAGATTTGCTAAATATTTTCAGTCTCTCATACTGATCTACAGGTGGCTACTGCCAGCAAAATATTTATAGGCTCCTAACGACATCGTATGCGCAAGTAAAAAAGAAATATTTATCCCACGTTCACTTTCGTTTGTGATGTTCAAATCGGAATAAAAGTTTCAGGGTCTTGACAGAAAACGCATAATCAGACAATATACTGTAGATCAGACAATATGTTGCGTGGATCAGACAATACACCGTTGATTTGGCAATATACCGTAGATCAGACAATAAACCGTAGATCAGACAATATACCGTAGATCTGGCATTATAGCGTGGATCAGACAATATACTGTAGATTGACAATATACTGTAGATCAGACAATAATCCGCAGATCTGACAACATATGGTAGACCAGACAATATACCGTATGTAGATATTATTATGTAGATCAGACAATATACCATAGATCAAACAACATATGGTAGATCAGACATTATACCGTAGACAGAAAGTTGTAGTTGTTTTACCTACACAGACTATCATTCATCGTCTATCAAGAAAAAAAAAACTTGCCACAAGTCATTAACAGGTATTTGCGACTCGGGGCAATCTTGAGCTGTATTGAAGCGTCACAGTGGTGACAGAGTCTCATTCCTTCACAGATTTTTGAGAGTCCTCAGTGGCATCGCACGTTTTCGGTCTGTTATGGGAATAAATTTAAAGGTAGTGGATGAAAAAAGAATCGTCTGTAGTTGCCATTGGAATGAGAGAAGATGTAAGGGAAATAAAATAGGCATGGTTCTTGAAGATATTCAAACATCGATGTGTAGATGGAGGTGTTGAAACCTAGAAATCTATACACTCACAAAATTTATAGTACATAGTGTTATCAGTATGAAGACAATTTTTGCCCTTTGCATTTCCTCTCTCTTGTTTCTCTCTCTCTCTCTCTCTCTCTCTCTCTCTCTCTCTCTCTCTCTCTCTCTCTCTCTCTCTCTCTCTCTCTCTCTTTATCTATCTATCTATCTCTCTCTGACTCTCTCTGTCCCTCTGCCTCTCTTTATTCCTGTCAGTCTGTCTGCCTCTCTCTCTCTGTCTCTGTCTCTCTGTCTCTCTCTCTCTGTTCCTGTCTGTCTGTCTGTCTGTTTGACTCTGTCTCTCTTTATCTCTTTGCTCCTGTCTGCCTGTCTCTCTCTCTCTCTCTCTCTCTCTCTCTCTCTCTCTCTCTCTCTCTCTCTCTCTCTCTCTCTCTCTCTCTCTCTCTGCCTCCTTCCGACAACCTCCTTTTCTTTAAACATACATACCATACCACAACGCAGCGGTGCCTGAAGCCGTAATAAAAGCGAGTTCCCGAAATCTTTTATCGCCAGCTCTTTTAATTCAATGTCTGGCCTATTTAATGACTTATGTGATAGCAGTTTGAAAACATTTCGAGCAGCCAAGCCCCACGGGAGCAGGGGAGACACTCCAGAAAGTTTTTATTTTTAAACTTACCGGTCGAGTCAACGTTTAGGCCTGAATATGATCTGGATCCAGATCTGGTGCTATTAGCTGGGATTCATTATTCTGGGCCTGTTATGCAGTGAACCATTCAATTTAGTTCCTTTTCCCATCGAGACATCTGGGGGGTTGCTGTATTTCAAACCTGTTATTTGGCTTGGTATGTATGACACGGTGCACGGCTACTGTTAAGTGGCTTCTGCTGGTGAAATTCTATCAACCCTTGTGTTCTGTACAGGAATATTATTGTAAAAGCTAATGCAAGCATGTTGTAACTTAAACGTGCACTAATTTAACTCTCTCTCTGTGGGAGAGAAAGTGCGTGATAAGTTTTCGTTGACTCTGTGTACAGGCTGATTTCATAGCACAGGTCTGTATATCATAAGATTTTGTGTTTGTCTAATCTCTTCAGACCTTATCTAGATTCGATATTAAACCTTCTAAACGGAACTAAACTTGCCAGCTCAAAATTGCATTGCTCGGTACATCTATACCAGTGGTTCTTAATCCGGGTTCGATCGAACCCTTGGGGCTCGGTGGATCGATCTCAGGGGTTCCGCAGAGCCAGTAAAAAAAAGATATCTAGGCCCTATGTCTTGAACTTGAAAAAAAATCATTTTATTTTATCACTAAAGAGGGGTTTGGTCAATCCGCATAACTATGAAACTGGTGGAACTTTGGTTCCTCCAGCAATTTAAAGAACCTCTGATCTATATTAATCATTGTATGTACCTCCAACAAGGTAAAGAGCCTCTAATCTATACTAATCTATGTACCTCCAACAAGGTTAAGAACCACTGATCTATACTAATCATTGTATGTACCTCCAACAAGGTAAAGAACCTCTAATCTATACTAATCTATGTACCTCCAACAAGGTTAAGAACGACTGATCTATACTAATCATTGTATGTACCTCCAACAAGGTTAAGAACCACTGATCTATACTAATCATTGTATGTACCTCCAACAAGGTTAAGAACCACTGATCTATACTAATCATTGTATGTACACATCAGCTACATAGGTCTGCATTTCCGCCTTTAGTCTGCAGTGCCGTTTTATCATTTTCATGTCTCAAAGATCTAGGCCTAGATTTAGATTCTATCTAAGTTTAGAATAAGATTTTATCTAGATTTAGATTCTATCTAAGTTTAGAATAAGATTTTATCTAGATTTAGATTCTATCTAGGTTTAGAATAAGATTGTATCTAGATTTAGATTCTATCTAAGTTTAGAATAAGATTTTATCTAGATTTAGATTCTATCTAGGTTTAGAATAAGATTGTATCTAGATTTAGATTCTACCTAAATTTTAAAACAAGATTTTATCTGGATTGAGATTTTATCCTGGTTTAGAATAAGATTTTATCTAAATTAAGATTCTAGACGTTTCTAGATTTCTTGAAGCAGATTCTCTTAAAGTGTAGCTCATTTAAAATGTTTTTGTGCAATGCCAAATCTTTTTGTCAGTATTTTATGAAGGTGTCATGTCAAGATATGCCTTGTCTACTATTTGGTTTCCAGTATACTCTTGCAAACCGCAGTTCTTTTAATTTAAGGCCAGGTTTAAACTTCAACAGGAAATTATGGAATTTGGAATAAAACAAAGATCATTCTTTAAAAAGGTCCATTATTCATTTAAAATGAGATGTTTTTAGCTGCACTTATTTCAACCTTCAACGGTCAAAATGAAACGATCTACTGACAGGACAGTCAGCCCAGAAAAGTAAACAAACTTTTTTATAAAAGGGTGATCAGTTTCCATTAACTTTTTAGCAGAGTTAGAATATAAACCAATTTTTAAGTAAAAGGCCTGTCCTCAAAGCTAGCTTCGACTGATGGATATTGCGAAGTCCTAGTATCGTTCCTGTATTCACAAAGAAACAATAATTTATCATCCATGATTTATCACTTCAATCTGCCTCAGATGTTACTTCAATCAATAACCAAACCGTTGCAATGATGAGTTTTCAAGGGGAAAATGTGAAAATTCGAAAGAATTTTCATTTGGACGCCCTTGTTTTATTATAGATCATGGGGAAAACGCGCCAAAGACTTAAAAGGGCAGCTCCAGCTATTTACGTCAGAACTATTATACTTGTTCGCACCATGAGCAGCTTAAAATATGTAGTTTACGTCTAATTCAAAGTTACAACAATAATAAGTCTTATCAGAAATATTTCAGACGGGAAGGCGCATCGTTCTGAATCAGTTTTTTCTCTAGCATAATTATGTAAACCTAATTGTCTATTCAAAGCTCTTCAGAATTGATGCAGTAAGCCTCAAATAAACCTTTAAAAATATCTATATCAGCTTTTGTCTGGTGGTAGTTGGCAGTAATGGGTGTTAAAAATAAAATATCCATGATCGGAACTAGAGAAATTCAAGGGACAGTAATGTACACTTCGGCGCGAACAGCGTTGTCTCGCTTGACCGCAGGAGAACATTTTGAATCAATGACCTCTTGAGGGTCACTGTGTGACCGACCCTTACGGGCAAGAAGACAAAGCGGCTATCGGAATAGCTGACCCGCGGGTAAACATGGCGGCTCTGTGATAAAGTCGGCATTACATTAATTTTTGCTCCTGCGACCGCTATCTTATCAAAATTGGTCTGGGCAAAATCCGAGATTTGACGCGCTTTAGCCAGATCGAAATAGTTTGGGAGGGTAATACGGTTTGCAACTGGTGTAAGACTTGGAGGCTGGTTGTTACTATTTGTTATTATTATTATTATTATTATTATTATTATTATTATTATTATTATTATTATTATTATTATTATTATTATTATTATTATTAATTATCATTTTTTTTTTATGTCAGCTCACGATAATTTCACGCATAATTAATTTCTAGTAGGAGGGAAGTATAGGACTTTCATAAGGTATAAATACAAGT
>JAWDGP010006697.1:185000-207659 GCA_033675545.1 Elysia crispata
GATGGATGTGAGAGAGGGCGAGAGAAGGAAAGTTTGAAGAAAGGAAGAGAGCGAGAGAGAGAGAGAACGGGGGTAGAGAGAGATAGAGAGGAGGGGGGAGGAAAGAGGGAATGGAGGGAGAAAGGAGTATTTATAGCCGTAAATAAAAGAACATGATGTGTCTATATAGGATGAAGGAGAGAATTATCGTTCCTAGATGTTTACCAAAGGTATTTATAGCCGTAAATAAAAGAACATGATGTGTCTATAAAGGATGAAGGAGAGAATTATCGTTCCTAGATGTTTACCAAAGGTATTTATAGCCGTAAATAAAAGAACATGATGTGTCTATATAGGATGAAGGAGAGAATTATCGTTCCTAGATGTTTACCAAAGGTATTTATAGCCGTAAATAAAAGAACATGATGTGTCTATATAGGATGAAGGAGAGAATTATCGTTCCTAGATGTTTACCAAAGGTATTTATAGCCGTAAATAAAAGAACATGATGTGTCTATATAGGATGAAGGAGAGAATTATCGTTCCTAGATGTTTACCAAAGGTGTTTACCCCCGAGGTAAATCCTTGAAAATCGCTTGAATTTCCCAATACCATAATGATTAAGATGATGATAATAATAGTAATAATAATAATAATAATAATAATAATAAGAAGAAGAAGAAGAAGAAGAAGAAGAAGAAGAAGAAGAAGAAGAAGAAGAAGAAGAAGAAGAAGAAGAAGAAGAAGAAGAAGAAGAAGAAGAAGAAGAAGAAGAAGAAGAAGAAGAAGATTTATAATGGTGATAATGATAACAATGATAATAATAATAATAATAATAATAATAATAATAATAATAATAATAATAATAATAATAATAATAATAATAATAATAATAATAATAATAATAATAATAAATCACAAGGCACTATAGAAAGGATCTCCGGATATCTCAATCCAGTGAAGTCAAGAATTTCTAATCTCATAATAATATTTTTTCTTCAAACAGCAGACAGACGTAAGAAAGTCAAGTGGCGCCTGTTAGCTCAGTTGGTAGAGCGTCGGACTAATGACTAGAGAGCCACGGGTTCGAACCGTCCCTGGAACATAACGCGGATCCCGTATAAACAGTCCTACACATAACTTGGGGGAAAACCTAGCCATGATTCTAGCATTATGTTTACTGGGAAACTAAGAAGACGAAAAACAGAAAATCTAACAAGAGATTTATAAGACAACCGAATTTTTCTTTTTTCTGGGTTTTTTTTTTTAAATCCAAATCACAATTGGAAGAAACTCTTTATTTTCGTAAAGTATCGACGATTGCTACGTTCAAGCAGACAGTTTTTAGGTCAGAGTATCCTGGTAGGGAGATTTCTTCAGAGTGACACGCCCTGATAGTTTTTAGAACTGTGGACAAGAATTGGTTTAGACACATACTCAAGGGACGTGAGGGTTTTTTAAAGGGATCAGGCACAGTCAGTAACTAGACCAGAGATTTATTTATGAGATTTGATCAGAGGGTTAATAATATCAAGCTTTTTGTGTAAGCAACTTGACTACATCGCGCCAAATAGTCAACCACAAATTTAAGTTCTAAAAGTTTGGATGTAAATATGAATATAAATCAGTTTTCACTTCAAAATACCTGTGTAAACTTAACTATCTTTAAACCAAAACGATAATGACAAGTCTCTGGGATTTCGGTTTAATACTCTTCTACTGTGCTTCCATTTCTGAACCGTTACAGTTCGATTAAAAGAGCAATTTATTCTGGCATGAGATTCACCAACAAAATGAAGCAATCTGAAGGGAGAGACACGTTGGATGCGCTCTATACGCTACCGTTATTTTTATATCAACTTGTGTGCGTAAACAAACTAATTAACTATGTAACAAGCAGTGTGAACAGGCCTAAAATATAATATTGAAAAAGAGTGATGCGGACAAAATGTTTAACTTCACCTTTTTTTTTTTTTTCGGGGGGGTAGAGCTTTAGAACTTGATATAAAAGAAAGATTCAGTTAATATATATTTTTTTTAAATAAGGTCTTCTTAAATTATCTTTGTGTTTGTTTTTGCATTTTTTTTTTCTTTTTCAGAAAAATAAATTTTTTGTTCCCTTATTTCATTATTTTTTTTTACTTTTTGTAAAAAAATTAGTTTCCATTGAATTTTAAGCTAGTTTGATCCTTATTAAATATATCTAACTTACAACCTTAAATGAATTTTTCGAAGTTAAGATGATCCATTCTCATGGACTGTTTTTAACACACAAAAAATAAATTGTTATCAGATGAAAACACTTTACTTTATAATATTTTTCCAATGTCCTATTTTCAATTAGGTTTGCGGAACAACATATTTTACATTTAAATAATCAATGACATCATTTCATTACATCAATGAATATGATCAATGACTCTCCTTCTCTCTCTCTCTCTCTCTCTCTCTCTCTCTCTCTCTCTCTCTCTCTCTCTCTCTCTCTCTCTCTCTCTCTCTCTCTCTCTCTCTCCCAGGGCCTTGATTGAAACTTCAATATTATCATATATATCCTAAAATCCTAACATCTCTTTTAGATAAAACAACAATAATCATATCAGGTCATAAGCACATGATCACTGACCATCACCCATTTTCTCTAGGACCTTGATGTGTGACAAATAAACAAAAAACTCTCATCATTAAGAAAATTCACTCACAAAAATCACTCCTTTCGACCACTGACCACTACTCTCCTCATTTATCTTTTACCAGACGAACTTTACAGCAATCCACCCAACTGACCGGTTAGCCATGGGGCAGAACCAGGCAGCTCCTAAATCGTCGGGGAGCTCTATAGAAGAGAAAAGAGGGATGGATTTAAGTCCTGATCAGCAGAACTTGTTGGCTCCTGAATCATCCGTTGGTGTGCGGCTGGACACAGGCTTTCCGCGCGGACCTAACGGAAACTTTCGCCGCAAGGAGTCGTCCAGGAGGAACCAGGAAAGACCGCAGTGGGGTGAGACAAGTGGTGGTTGCTGGAATATTCTTTTTTTCCCATTTTACACCCCATCTTTCACGGACAAAACATCGTTAGGAATATTCATGGCTAAAATTACTTTGGTTATGCTTTGTTGTCTTTTACTCTCTCCCTCTCTCAACTATTTCTGTCTCTGTCTCTTACTCTCTCTCTCTCTCTCTCTCTCTCTCTCTCTCTCTCTCTCTCTCTCTTTGTCTCTCTTTCTTTCTTTCTCTCAACTCTGACTGTCCGTCTGTCTGTCAGTCTGTCACTCTATCTCTCTCCCTCTCGCTCTCTCTCTCACTCTCTCTCTCATTCTCTCTCTCTGTCTCTCTGTCTCTCTCTCACTCTCTCTCTGTCTCTCTCTCTGTCTCTCTCTCGCTCTCTCTCACTCTCACACACACATACTCTCTCTCTGTCTCTCTCTCACTCTCTCTCTGTCTCTCTCTCGCTCTCTCTCACTCTCACACACACATACTCTCTCTCTCCCTCTCGCTCTCTCTCACTCTCTCTCTCTCTCTCTCTCTCTCTCTCTCACTCTCTCTCTGTCTCTCTGTCTCTCTCTCACTCTCTCTCTGTCTCTCTCTCGCTCTCTCTCACTCTCACACACACACATACTCTCTCTCTCTCTCTCTCTCTCTCTCTCTCTCTCTCTCTCTCTCTCTCCCGTATCTCATCTTCACCTTCCCACCGTTTTTCTCGTCTTTTTTCTCCTGTTCCATATATTATGTCAATGTTATACCTCAACCTTAATCACCTCTCTTTCTCTCATTCTATTCTTTCACTTCCTTTTTCCACTTCTCTATTTTTCCCATACCATCCCGTCTCTCACTTTGCCTCCGCTTTACACTTTTCACTTTGTTTCTTCACCTTTTCATTTTGATTTGCCTTTAGTGATCAATCCGTTTGTCATGTCCTTTATCTTCCGTTCATTTTCGTTTAAAAATCCTTATCCTAACTGCTTAGAAGTAACAAAATTTCTAGCTCTTATACTTCTCCTCTCCACCTAGTCTACCAGTATATTGCATGTAGCACAATGCTTTTCTTATCACTGGTTTTTTGTTGTTTTTTTTTGTTTGTTGTTGTTTTTTTCAATCTATTCTTCCATCCCTTTAACGCACTAAACGAAACACTGCCTTCAGCAAAAACAATTTTCTTTAACCACCACAACTGTTCACCCTAGCTGTATCTGAAGCTCCCACATACGGTGGTCCTCACCCTATGGAGATGCCCTACCCTGTCCTCGTAGGACCTGGAGGGAGAAGATCTTACTACTACCCTGAGGGTCCCCCTTATATGATGTACAGTCCTGGCCCGGACGGTTTCTACCCCCCAGAATCCATGGTCATGGGATACCCGGGCTACCCTGCAAGTCACAGTCCAGACACGCGCCCCAGTAGGTAGTCAAAAAGGCTAGGATTAGCGTTCTTAGTTTTGAAGCTTGATACGATTCTGGGAGTTGGTGTCGCTCTGTCATCTATTAGACCAAAGATATCGTGTCAGATTTGGTGTTTAGAGGAAGAATTTATTTTTATGTAGATTTTGCCAATACCCACGTGTAATATATATATATATATCAGTAAAAATCGATGTGGTTATTGGCATAATTACATGGGATTTAAAGACAAAGGAAACAATGGTGTTTAATTGAATTGTTAAACACTCCAAGGTTATGTATTATAATACAATTTTTAAATATGTAAAGATTTTATAATTATAAGTCATGGTAAAAAGATGTGAAAAAGTTTAAAAAAGATCTTCTTTTTTTAATGATATATTTCGTTACTAAATGAATCTGCTGGACCTCTAATTCATTTCTTCTGTCTCATATGTGAAATATTTTTTCTGTATATAATAATGATAATGATAATAATAATAATAATAATAATAATAATAATAATAATAATAATAATAATAATAATAATAATAATAATAATGATAATAATAATAATAATAATAATAATAATAATAAGAAGAAGAAGAAGAAGAAGAAGAAGAAGAAGAAGAAGAAGAAGAAGAAGAAGAAGAAGAAGAAGAAGAAGAAGAAGAAGAAGAAGAAGAAGAAGAAGAAAAAAAAGAAGAAGGAAAAAAATAAGAAGAAGAAGAAGAAGAAGAAGAAGAAGAAGAAGAAGAAGAAGAAGAAGAAGAAGAAGAAGAAGAAGAAGAAGAAGAAGAAGAAGAAGAAGAAGAAGAAGAAGAAGAAGAAGAAGAAGAAGAAGAAGAAGAAGAAGAAGAAGAAGAAGAAGAAGAAGAAGAAGAAGAAGAAGAAGAAGAAGAAGAAGAAGAAGAAGAAGAAGAAGAAAAAGAAGAAGGAAAAGAAGAAAAAGAAGAAGAAGAAGAAGAAGAAGAAGAAGAAGAAGAAGAAGAAGAAGAAGAAGAAGAAGAAGAAGAAGAAGAAGAAGAAGAAGAAGAAGAACAAGAACAAGAACAAGAAAAAGAACAAGAAGAACAAGAAGAAGAACAAGAAGAAGAAGAACAAGAAGAACAAGAAGAAGAAGAACAAGAAGAAGAAGAAGAAGAAGAAGAAGAAGAAGAAGAAGAAGAAGAAGAAGAAGAAGAAGAAGAAGAAGAAGAAGAAGAAGAAGAAGAAGAAGAAGAAGAAGAAGAAGAAGAAGAATGAGTTTGCTTATTCTGTTTTCGTATCTTCCTTTCTTTTCTTTTTTTTCTACCTTTCTATTCATCAGAATCTCAGCTGTCTAAAACTCTACATCTATTTTTTTTCATAAGTAATTTATCAGCATACTCGCTCTGCCAACATTTTTTAATTTTTTATTTCAATCAACAGACGGCACAAGCAGCACAAGAAACTCAGTGCTCAACCCCGAGTTCCCTGAACCACTGGACAACCAGGTCAAAATCAGGAGCAAGGAAAAGTCCAAGAAGAAGAGTCACCAAGTTATTACCCGTGTGGACGTGAACGCTAACGATATAACAACGGACAACGATGACGACAAAAACAGACACAGGGACTCTGGGCATGTGCCGGAGAGCATCAAGCAAGTAGGTTTTGAAAGATTAGTAGTAGTAGTAGTAGTAGTAGTAGTAGTAGTAGTAGTAGTAGTAGTAGTAGTAGTAGTAGTAGTAGTAGTAGTAGTTGTAGTAGTAGTAGTATTAGCAGAAGTAGTAGTAGTCGTAGTAGTAGTAGTAGTAGTAGTAGTAGTAGTAGTAGTAGTAGTAGTAGTAGTAGTAGTAGTAGTAGCAGCAGCAGCAGCAGCAGTAGTATTGATAGTAGTAGTAAGAGTAGTAGTAGCAGCAGCAGCAGCAGCAGTAGTAGTAGTAGCAGCAGCACCAGCAGCAGCAGCAGCAGCAGCAGTAGTAGTAGTAGTAGTAGTAGTAGTAGTAGTAGTAGTAGTAGTAGTAGTAGTAGTAGTAGTAGTAGTAGTAGTAGTAGTAGTAGTAGAAGTAGCAGCAACAGCAGCAGCAGAATAATAATAATAATAATAATAATAATAATAATAATAATAATAATAATAATAATAAGAAGAAGAAGAAGAAGAAGAAGAAGAAGAAGAAGAAGAAGAAGAAGAAGAAGAAGAAGAAGAAGAAGAAGAAGAAGAAGAAGAAGAAGAAGAAGAAGAAGAAGAAGAATATATTCCGCTTTAATATAGTATCAAGTTGGATCCGTTGCTTTAGTCTTGATCCAAGTTAACATAAGATCACTAATTAATTTAACTATTGGTTACATCAAACGCTGAGCTAGTCTTCTAAACAATCTGTTTTTCCCTATAGATATTCGAAGGCAGTAGCAGCACCAGTGCAGGGTTGATGACCAACCAAGGGAAAGACGATCAGCCTACCCCTCTCACACCTCCCAGTTCTCCTACCGTAGCCATTCCACCCCAAACGGCACAAGAAACTGCCATTACTACCACGGACAATACAGTAGCGCCTTCAGCTGCAGCATCTATAGTTACCTCGTGGACCACAAAGAAGTAAAATATTGTTATCAAACACGGTGTAAAATATTGTTATCAAACACAGTGTAAAATATTGTTATCAAACCCAGTGTAAAATATTGTTATCAAACACGGTGTAAAATATTATTATCAAACACAGTGTAAAAAATGGTTATCAAACACAGTGTAAAATATTGTTATCAAACACGGTGTAAAATATTATTATCAAACACAGTGTAAAATATTGTTATCAAACACAGTGTAAAATATTGTTATCAAACACGGTGTAAAACATAGTTATCAAACACGGTGTAAAATATTGTTATCAAACACAGTGTAAAGTATTGTTATCAAGCACAGTGTAAAATATTGTTATCAAACACAGTTTAAAATATTGTTATCAAACACTGTGTAAAATATTGTTATCAAACACAGTGTAAAATATTGTTATCAAACACGGTGTAAAACATAGTTATCAAACACAGTGTAAAATATTGTTATCAAACACAGTTTAAAATATTGTTATCAAACACAGTGTAAAATATTGTTATCAAACACAGTGTAAAATATTGTTATCAAACACAGTGTAAAATATTGTTATCAAACACAGTGTAAAATATTATTATCAAACACAGTGTAAAATATTGTTATCAAACACAGTGTAAATTATTGTTATCAAAAACTGTGTAAAATATTGTTATCAAACACTGTGTAAAATATTGTTATCAAACACAGTGTAAAATATTGTTATCAAACACAGTGTAAAATATTGTTATCAAACACGGTGTAAAATATTATTATCAAACACAGTGTAAAACATAGTTATCAAACACAGTGTAAAATATTGTTATCAAACACAGTTTAAAATATTGTTATCAAACACAGTGTAAAATATTGTTATCAAACACAGTGTAAAATATTGTTATCAAACACAGTGTAAAATATTGTTATCAAACACAGTGTAAAATATTGTTATCAAACACAGTGTAAAATATTGTTATCAAACACAGTGTAAAATATTGTTATCAAACACTGTGTAAAATATTGTTATCAAACACAGTGTAAAATATTGTTATCAAACACAGTGTAAAATATTGTTATCAAACACAGTGTAAAATATTGTTATCAAACACAGTGTAAAGTATTGTTATCAAGCACAGTGTAAAATATTGTTATCAAACACAGTGTAAAATATTGTTATCAAACACGGTGTAAAATATTGTTATCAAACACTGTGTAAAATATTGTTATCAAACACAGTGTAAAATATTTACTTTCTCAGCAGTGAAAGGGAAACTTAGCTGTAATCAACCTCTCAGGTAGCAGAATACATTGCGATGGAATGGAAAAAAAATTGTCTAGAGACAGTTCAGCAGAAATATCAGTGTCAATGTCTTGAGACTGTACGCTATAATTGTTTCGACTTCAATTTTTTTAAATAACTTATGAGAGTTTAAATTTATCTTATATTGGCGAAAGCGTAAGTTTTCTATCAAGATCGGATACGTTAAAAGTTTTACATAATTATGTACGCGCTCCTTTGTTCCGTATTAAAACATAAGCTATTGGCTTTTCATAGGTTGCCTAAACTACAGGCGAAGTTCTTAGTTTCGACCTGATTCAGTGTAATGATATACTGTCTCTTTCGCTTAAACATGAAACAGAAAATAAAAGCTCAAAATTTTCTGATTGTAAAATAATACATCTTATATGAATTCGTGATTGAACAAAACTGGGTATTCTGAGTTTTATAAAAGTGTTTGAGTTTTGGAATATAGTATTATGTATGTATTGCCTACCATAACTCGTAATTATATCAATTCGGTATGGAAAGGAAGAAAAAATAGATTTTCAATATCGTTAGTCGTCACACTTCTACCAAAACAAATGAGTGAATTTTTCTAGAATCAAAATGGCAATCATGCAATGACTTACATCTCTCTCTCTCTCTCTCTCTCTCTCTCTCTCTCTCTCTCTCTCTCTCTCTCTCTCTCTCTCTCTCTCTCTCTCTCTCTCTCTCTCTCTCTCTCTCTCTCTCTCTCTCTCTCTCTCTCTCTCTCTCTCTCTCTCTCTCTCTCTCTCTCTCTCTCTCTCTCTCTCTCTCTCTCTCTCCCTTGTAAACCTTGCTGTATTTTCTTAACCCCAGATTTGTGGAGGTCGGCGAGGCTGAGGGTGATGTTTCCAGGTTCCTGATAGACGGAGACCCAAACCCGCTGCCGTTTACCCCACCTGGCGAGAGAATACCATTGTCTGTAGAAAGAAACCTGGACCCGTCCTCTGATCACGAAGAGATGACTGTGAACTTGACTCTTAGTGAGGTGGATCGTGAGGATGTCGTGATTTGCCACAGCGCCATGGAAGCGGAAGTGGCCACAGCTCTGAAAGGTTTGTGGAAATGCAAGATAGTGCTTGGATGATTTTCCATAAATGATTTTATAATTATTGTTTCGGCATCGTTTAAACGGCATGTTGGAGTTATCTTTATCCATCTCTCTCTCTCTCTCTCTCTCTCTCTCTCTCTCTCTCTCTCTCTCTCTCTCTCTCTCTCTCTCTCTCTCTCTCTCTCTCTCTCTCTCTCTCTCTGTCTCTGTCTCTCTCTCTCTCTCTCTCTCTCTCTCTCTCTCTCTCTCTCTCTCTCTCTCTCTCTCTCTCTCTCTCTCTCTCTCTCTCTCTCGCTCTTTCTATTTCTTCCATTCTCTTTTTCTCTTTATTTTTCGTTACCTCTCTTTCTGTTTAAGTAGATTCAATATATATTTTTTTTTATTTTTATTGTATGAATTATTAGCAAAATTAATCTGCTGGCTTTCTTATCAAATAAAGTGCTGTGCGTTTTTGTGTGCATTTGGGTGTATAGACACTGCATTAAAACTCATTAATAACTCACGCGGTAAATTGATCTGACATCACAAGCAGCTAATATTCGTATCGCCTGAGATTTGTGGAATGGAAAACTGCATAAAATCGAAAGATTTACAGCTCTCCTCCACTACTCTTAAGCATCACGCACAGATGCTTGCGAATTCAGAGCATTTGGCGTTGTGTAAACAGGCTTTCATCTCTAGGAGCATCATTATTTTGGTCTCATCAGATCACATAGAAGCCGTCAATCTGACCGTGTGGATGGGTGCTCTCGCAGACGATGACACACGAAATGACGTCAGCAACGCCGCAAGGGCTGTGTTTAACTCACAGGTAGGTCTACTGATAGCTGAGTGCGTAACTTAACGTAAGACTGGCAGGTTTTAATGGGTCTTTACAGGTAGGTCTACTAATAGCTGAGTGCGTAACTTAACGTAAGACTGGCAGGTTTTAATGGGTCTTTACAGGCAAGCCGAGGATAAAGAGATAAACCATTACAAAGCTCGTTTAGACTATGTTAAAAACGGGGTGTGTAAAAACGGCCATGTAGCCAGAATAACCTTAAAAAGCACAAATGTTACAAGGCCAGACGCAAATATAAGTAAATATTAAAATACCTGGTTGGTGTCTTTACAGCCTGATTGAGTGACTCGGGAGCGGGTATTCTGACCATGTAGCCAGAATAACCTTAAAAGGAGACAAATGTTGCAAGGCCAAAAGAAACTATAAGTAGATACCAAAATATCTGGCTGGTGTCTTTACAGCCTGAGCAAATGACTCGGCTATATACAATGTTAATAGGCAGCGGGTATTCTGGTCATGAAGCCAAAATAACCTTGAACGTTTATTCTAGCCATGCATCCTACTATCCTTTGTAACATCTCAAGGGACATCTTATTTCAGTTTGAAGAAAACCTTTTTCCTCCCTTGCCATAACTACTTTAACTTTATACTCTCTCCTTTGCCTTGCCATAACTACTTTTAAACTTTATACTCTCTCCTTTGCCTTGCCATAACTACTTTAACTTTATACTCTCTCCTTTGCCTTGCCATAACTACTTTAACTTTATACTCTCTCCTTTGCCTTGCCATAACTACTTTTAAACTTTATACTCTCTTCTTTCCCTTAGGCTTTGGTTGTTTTTCTGTCGGAGAGCTCAACCGAGAGACGCCAGGTGCAGGATCTGGTATCTCTCGCCACTCTGATTGGTCTGCCTGTGTTCCCTGTTGGTATAGGACCAAGGTCGAACATTCTCGACTCTTTAGACCAAAAACTGTAAGAGACCGGACGGGTTAACCGTGTGAAGTACTAAGATAAGATAAGATAAGATAAACTTTATTTTCAGCCCTTTACAGATTTTTTTTTCACAAAAAAAATCATACGCAATTGTAGACTCATTACAATAAATTCGAGTGCCACTTCTTTAAACAAAAAAGAAATCCAATTTACTGTTAATGCCACCTCTCTTATATTTCTATCTCAGATTTTTTTGATGAGGATGAATAATAATAATAATAATAATAATAATAATAATAATAATAATAATAATAATAATAATAATAATAATAATAATAATAATAATAATAATAATAATAATAATAATAATAATAATAATAATAATAATAATAATAATAATAATAATGATAATAATAATAATAATGATAATAATAATAATAATAATAATAATAATAATAATAATAATAATAATAATAATAATAATAATAAAAATAATCATAATAGTAATAATAGTAATAATAATAATAATAATAATAATAATAATAATAATAATAATAATAATAATAATAATAATAATAATAATAATAATAATAATAATAATAATAATATAAAGAAGAAGAAGAAGAAGAAGAAGAAGAAGAAGAAGAAGAAGAAGAAGAAGAAGAAGAAGAAGAAGAAGAAGAAGAAGAAGAAGAAGAAGAAGAAGAAGAAGACATAAAAACTTAAGAGATCAGAAGTATTGTTATTGCCAGTTTTTTTAACATTTCTGTCTCTCAGGGTGACTGAGAATAACACAGAGAACTCAAGAGAAATCACAGATAAAATGTGTTCAGTACTGTTAATGCCATCTCTCTTATATTTCTATCTCAGACTTTACCTGAGGGTGAATAAAAAATACCTGGCAACTTTTATAAAATTCCACGCTATTTTTTTAAATATAATAATGCAAAAGTTCATTTCCATTTTGAGTCAAAAGAATCGGTAGTGGTATGCTTTGAGCCAGGCACTGTATCTCTTACCACATATTCTTCTTCCTGTAATTATTATTATTATTATTATTATTATTATTATTATTATTATTATTATTATTATTATTATTATTATTATTATTATTATTATTATTATTATTATTATTATTATTATTATTATCATTAAGTCATTCAATGTCTTGTCCAAGCTAACTTTACATTCTAATGATGTAAAACGAAGTTAACAGTGAACTCTAACGATAGACCCCGATTCCAAAGGTAAATTCGTTTCTGAATGAAAAATCCACTTTACTCAGTGGAACCCTGATAATTTAACCGCCCCCTTTGCTACAACCTTCAATTCAACCAATCAGGTGCTCTTTAGCGTAGGCGATCATGACCTTTGACGCATCTCTTCCTCACGTCTCTTTCAGTGCTTCTGTCACTCTTCCTCACGTCTCTTTCAGTGCTTCTGTCACTCTTCCTCACGTCTCTTTCAGTGCTTCTGTCACTCTTCCTCACGTCTCTTTCAGTGCTTCTGTCAGTCTTCCTCACGTCTCTTTCAGTGCTTCTGTCACTCTTCCTCACGTCTCTTTCAGTGCTTCTGTCACTCTTCCTCACGTCTCTTTCAGTGCTTCTGTCACTCTTCCTCACGTCTCTTTCAGTGCTTCTGTCACTCTTCCTCACGTCTCTTTCAGTGCTTCTGTCACTCTTCCTCACGTCTCTTTCAGTGCTTCTGTCACTCTTCCTCACGTCTCTTTCAGTGCTTCTGTCACTCTTCCTACTTTGAGCCACTTTGTTAGTCCATCCAACATGTTTCCACGCTGTTTTCCCCTGCTACGTTTTCGCTCGATCATTCCTAACACCATGTGTTGTTCCGGCAGAAAGCTCCTATTGGGCCAGTGCAGATGGACAGAACTGGCCCTGCAGAACGGTGTCATCGTGGGAGAGTTTGTTGGATTGGCGAACTTGATGCAGGAACAACTGCAGACGCTACAAAAGTATGAGGTTGTGGACGAGGTGGGTTCGTACCTCCAGTAGATTTATAGAGGAAAACAGGAAATGGGATTATGCTGTACTTTCCCAGTCTGTTTTTAGATCCTTTAAACGTTTATTAGAAAAAGCTGTGAATTTTCGCATTAAGTGCATAACAGTGCCTTGCGTTGCGGGAATTCTTAGCCGCGTAGGTATTTAAATCTACATGATAATGACTGTTTTTTTTTAATCTGTTATTGTATTTGGGTTTTACAAATATAGTTAACTTTTCCCATTACTTTCTTTGGATTTTGCTTGTTTTATTATTATTATTATTATTATTATTATTATTATTATTATTATTATTATTATTATTATTATTATTATTATTATTATTATTATTACTATTATTATTATTATTATTATTATTATTATTATTATTATTATTATTATTATTATTATTATTACTATTACTATTATTATTATTGTTGTTATTATTATTATTATTATCATTATTATTATTATTATTATTATTATTATTATTATTATTATTATTATTATTATTATTATTATTATTATTATTATTATTATTATTATTATTATTATTATTATTATCATTATTATTATTATAATTATTATTTGCTGTTTGTTTCAGTCATGACTGTTGCGACTGTTTATATCCGTGGTGGTCCTCTTGAACTGCTGTAGTTTTTAATGACGTCTTTTATCTCTTTCCATTTATTTTATCAACATTGAGTCTTCGCAATGTCAAGGATTTGATTTCTAAAAGATCAATATCATAATTCTATTCTCACACCTGGTTTAGTTTATCCTTTCCTTCACGAATTACATAGGATAAGAACAATTTAATTAGTTTGGTAAAAATACTTATTGATCTTTTAAGCGCCCATTATATTGTAAGACCAAATAACTTGAATAATTATTCTCACAAGGCAGTGCAGCTTTTGACATTTTTTGCTGGACTTAATAGCCTTCCATTGAGCGTCAAGAAAAGCCTTAAAAGGATTTAGGTCTTACAAAATTAGCTGGCTATTCTTATTCTAAGTGATTAACGTAAGTTGGGGGAAATTCAACCAATGGATTACCAGTTTGGCACGGATGCTCTGGGGTC
Source organism: Elysia crispata (assembly GCA_033675545.1). NCBI lineage: Eukaryota > Metazoa > Mollusca > Gastropoda > Plakobranchidae > Elysia > Elysia crispata. Next base: position 199,045 of record JAWDGP010006697.1, read on the forward strand.
TTCTTGTTGATAACGGACTTTCCTGGAAGTACAAATTAAACTCCCGAAAAAGTTGCTTTTATAAATTAAACTCCCACGCAATATTGTGAGAAACTGTCTCTTTTTTTTTCCTTCCATCGCAGAAATGTGGTCAAGTGAGTTCCTGGACTCACCGTCAGCGACAACAACAACCGAAAGAAAATGTCCGGATTGTAACGCGTCTGGAGAGGAGAGAAGGCGACCCAGAGGAGGCAGAGGAGGAGGAGGAGGAACAGGCAGTGGAGCAGCCATTGCCAGGGGAGGCTATCATGTCGGCAGCAGAGTTCTGGGACACGACGTTTCCAAACAATGGCACGGTATCCTGGGATAAGTAGGTCAATTTTACTCCAAACCTTAGAGTTTTACAACGATCAAAATCTAAATCACTATCATTTACTTTTTGAAAGCTGGTCTAGAGAATTAAAAAAAAAAAAGAATGCGAAGAATGATATCTGAGACGGGTTTATTTTATGGTTTATCTTAAGCTTCCCAATCAGACAAACATTTTTTTGGACTATGTGATGAGAAGAGAGAAAGTGGTACTTTTTTTGACAACTGGAAAGTGATCGAAGTAAAACGCAGAAGGGGGAAAAAGTGAGAACAAAGTGGCTAAATGTGGGACGAGTGACAGAGATGCGTCGAAGGTCTTGATCGCCTCCGTTTTTTTGAGACGGGCGTGTGATTGATCGAAGCTTCCCAAAGAAACTCATTCCTTGAAAGGTTATAGACTTCCATATTTTACAGCTCTCTAAATAATTTATGCTAAAATAAAGAGGACCGGGAGTTCGATGTATTAATGTCAGGTGTGAGACCTTGTAAAAGCGAGGTCTCAAAAAATATAACCTTTTCCGGTTCGTCAGTTTAAGATTTCGTTTTTTCATTGCCTATTGTATTTTCTCACAAAAATGGGCGAATTCTATGTTAAGAAAAAATATTTTTCATTAAAGTTAAAAAAAAAGGTTCCGAATCTTTATAACAATTATACGAAACAAGCCGAAAATCCCGTCCTACAAACAGGACCCTGGTGTCAATTTGCCGAAGCTGGGGTGTGTGTGTGGCCCTAAACAGGCCTTTACATGGTCTTGATATCACTTCTTTAATGACATGATCCAGAATCTAGATATCTCGATAATTGTTATTCTAAGCACAAAACTTAGTTACTATCATAAATCTTATTATCTCCAAAATAATCCTTGATCCATATTATAGCCAAGATCAGGAAAAAAGCAAATAAAATCTTTTTTTTTTGCTCCCAACGAACAGGTTTTGGGCCGAACTCAGCTCTTACTGCTCCTCCCAATTAACGACGCACGTGCCCATATCATGCGTTCCTCGATTGATGGGGGCACTAAAGGAGGATTTGGTTCAAACAGATCAAAGAGGAAAAGACTTTGTCTCTAGAGACGCGCTAATTGGTGAGTATCCATTGGTTTGGCGAGTACTCTTTGGTTTGGTTAGTACTCATTGGTCTGGTGAGATTCCCACTGGTTTGAATAATACTCATTTGTGTGGTAGGTACTCATTAGTTTGGTTAATATTCACTGGTTTAGTTAGTACCCACTGGTTTGGTGACTACTCATTGGTTTGGTAAATATTCATTAGTTCGATGAGTTCCCACTGGTTTTATTAGTACCATTAGTTTGGTGAGTACCCACTGGTTAAGTGTGTTCCCACTGGTTTGGTTAGTAGTAATTGGTGTGTTGAGTGCTCGTTGGTTTTGGTAAGTATCCACTGGTTTGGTTAGTACCTACTACGGAATTCTTTATATGCCGCATAATTATGGAATTGTCCAAAGTCTATTATACAGCATTTTGTTTCATACCTTTTCGGCAAGAAATGGAATACATGTTTTGACATTATAATTATGCTAAATCTAGACTATATATATATATATATATATATATATATATATATATATATATATATATCGAGAGAGAGAGAGAGAGAGAGAGAGAGAGAGAGAGAGAGAGAGAGATAGAGAGACAAGGACAGAGACAGAGACAGACAGATAGACAGATAGTGTGTGAGAGAAAGAGAAAGAGAGAGACACACACAAATAGAGTACACTACTGACTGAGTCAATGTGAGAGAGAGAGAGAGCGACACACACACACAGACAAAGAGAGAGAGGCAGAGATGGAGAGGGAGAGAGAGACAAAGAAAGAGACGGATAGAGAGAGAGAGGGAGACAGAGAGTCAGAGAGAGACAGAGATGGAGAGAGAGAGTCAAAGAAAGAGACGGATAGAGAGAGAGGGAGACAGAGAGTCAGAGAGAGACAGAGATGGAGAGAGAGAGTTAAAGAAAGAGAAGGATAGAGAGAGAGAGAGAAAGAGAGAGAAAGAGAGAGAGAGAGAGAGAGAGAGAGAGAGAGAGAGAGAGAGTGAGTGTGTGCGTGCGTATGTGTGGGTTGTCAAAGCTGCTGAGTTTTTACGCTGCCGACAAAATCATAGCTCTGTTGTTTTGCTTAATTTAAGAGCTTCAAATATTTGAGGATATTTTTCTTGTTAGTAATTACAAGCAGATCACCCACAGAATCCCCTCCATCTTACCCAGGTTTCTGCACGGATAACGGCCGTGAGCGCGACTTGTGGCAGGCAGTTTGTGAAACAGCCAGGCAGTGCCAGGCTATGACGGACTTGTTCGACAAAGATTGCACGATCAGGGCCATCGCTGTGGAAGGAATGGGTGAGCATCGGCGCTTCCCAAGGAACAGGCCGAGTGGGCCTGTTAGTTTTGAGAAATAAAAACAAATGCAAAATAAATGTAAAAGTATTTATAAAAGTAAAAAAATAAAACTCTTTAACTCGGTTCACTCTTTATCGGGAGTCGCGTAAGTTTTCATCGATGAAAAAGGCTCAGTGGTCTCTGTACTTCCCCAATCTACTGGAAAATCCTTCTGCACCCTCACTATTAGGCTATCATGGGCACAAAAAGTGCCTAGGGGTGTACTGCCTTTGTTTATTTGTAGCTATTCGATCATTTGAACCAGCAAGGACATTGTGGCTTAAAAGGATCGAAAAATAGATTTGGATTTTTCTCTGAACAAAATGAGCTTACTAACCTAGGTCGAATTGGGGGGAAATTATTTTAACCTATATTCCTACGATCCAAAGTGTTTCTGGAGACTAGAACCGTGGAAAAGGGGAAAAGACTTTGAAAAGAAGAGTTTTTGATTCGACAATATTAATTATGAGTTTCTAGAGGTCCATCCTAGTGCATATAGTCAGCCGGCCATGATAAACATAATTTTGACGATAATGAAAGAAGACTTTGAAACGAAGAGTTTTTGATTCGACAATATTAATTATGAGTTTCTAGAGGTCCATCCTAGTGCAAATAGTCAGCCGGCCATGATAAACATAATTTTGACGATAATGAAAAAAGACTTTGATAAGTAGAGTTTTTGATTCGACAATATTAATTATGAGTCTCTGGAGGTCCATCCTAGTACAAATAGTCAGCCGGCCATGATAAACATAATTTTGACGATAATGAAAAAAGACTTTGATAAGTAGAGTTTTTGATTCGACAATATTAATTATGAGTCTCTGGAGGTCCATCCTAGTGCAAATAGTCAGCCGGCCATGATAAACATAATTTTGACGATAATGAAAAAAGACTCTGATAAGAAGATTTATAAATCGACATAATTAATAATACGTAGAGGTCCACTGCCGAACAAAATAGTCAACTGTTTTAAACATTATCTTTGACGCTATAAAATAATGGACTTTTATGAAGGTAAAAAGTAAAGTGAGTCCAAAGTCGATCCGAGCGTGGGAGAACCAGGACTAGGTTCCTGATTGTTCTTGGCATACGACACTGTGAGGTAAGAGTTATGAACCAGGACTAGGTTGCTGATTGTTCTTGGCATACGACACTGTGAGGTAAGAGTTATGAACCAGGACTAGGTTGCTGATTGTTCTTGGCATACGACACTGTGAGGTAAGAGTTATGAACCAGGACTAGGTTGCTGATTGTTCTTGGCATACGACACTGTGAGGTAAGAGTTATGAACCAGGACTAGGTTCCTGATTGTTCTTGGCATACGACACTGTGAGGTAAGAGTTATGAGAGCTAGAATTTTAGGTAGTGCTCAGCCTTTAAGGAAGCGTAGTAGCGTATTGGTATAAGCTATGTTCTCTAAGCTTTGAGTGGCAAGGCGGTGGGTGCCGAAGCATCTATAACTCAGTGGTTCTAATCCCACAAATTCAAGCATTTTCGGTCATTTTCACTTAAAGCCTTATCCTAACCACTGCTGAGTACTACCTAAAATTCTAGCTTTTATAATTCTTACTTATAATTAACCCAGTGGTTTGCCTCCTCTAGAACTAGACATGTGAGGTAGTTTGCTATTGATTTCCTCGCCGCCTTTACCTGAGTCTAAAGAAGCCTAGCCACCCATTTAGTACTAGGTGGAAACAGAAGAGCTGAAAAGCTTTTTGGTTCGAACTGTGATTCGAACTCGGGACCTATGGATTGGTAGTCAAGCGCGCTACCGTCGTGACCACCGTTCACACTTTGATAAAGATAATGAACCATTAATTGATCGAGCCCTTCACACGATGATTATTTTTTGCAGGCGGTTACGGCAACCCAGCTGTGATATCCGGTCTGCGAGGCCTAACACAGGACGGAGATCCAAAGATCCGCTGCCTTGCTACAGAGGCGCTCTCCTCCTGCATGCTGCTCGCTGATCAGCGTTCATTCGCGGCTTTGATGCGCGCATTGGATGATGCGCACTGGACGGTGCGCAAGACTGCGTGCCTGGGGATGGCAAGGCTAGGAGCAGAGCAAGCAGTCGACAGAGTTAGGAGAATCGGGTGAGGTGGAATAAAGGAATTTGATTAATTCTGTTCTGTCCCAATCTGCTTTTAGATCCTTATAAACGGTTATTAGAAAGCTTTGAAACTTCGCATGAAATGCGTAAAAGAGCACTGCCTTGAGGGAATTCTTAGCCGCGCAGATATTAAAACCTATATGATGACGAATGTTTTTTTTTTAATCTGCAATTTGTAAATAGATTTGGGTTTTACAAAATTAGTTAACTATTCCTATCCATGTGTCGCTTTCTCTTAATTTTTGCCTCAACTGAGCATGAAAAAAAGAGTGATATCATTGAGATATTTGCGTTGAATATTCATTATGCAAACATTTTTTTCGGGGCTCAAGCAGAACAAGAAAACGCCTCTATTTGGGAATGATCAAAGTTGAGGTCATATGATTATGAACCTTGTCTGATGGATTTTCAAGTAAAAATCGTTCATCTGCCGATAGTTCAGCTTGTCCGCCTCTATTTAAATCTATCAGTTTACGACAAAACTCTCAACTCAAGACAAACTGCGGGTCACGTGCCTGACTTTTTTGTATTGGGAATGAGATTTGATAAAGGGTTACACCACATAGCTGGATCCCAGAAATACAGGTCCACAACTCAAAATTTCATAAATTTTACAGTAGATAATTTGACGACTTCCTTCTGCTCTATTTCAGCCGCAATGACGTCAACCCTCTCGTCAGATCCGTAGCTGCTTCCGCTTTAGCCGAAATCGAGGCTGGGCAGCTACCGCCAGTAACGTCATCGGAGAAATCGCGCTCGGCATCTACCAAAAAGAGACAGAGTTCCAAGAAAAAGGAGAAAAAGAAGTGATGCATGACTGACACTGCTATCAAACCGAGCTGGGCCGCAATTTTTTGGAGATTAATGACGCAAAATAATATTTTAGCCACTTAAAAAGAAAAGTATTTCAATCTCTGTATGAGTTCTGTTGATTTTTTTTTAGTTTAGAAGAATTAGGATCACATCGCATTGGTTTATAACGAGCGCATCGGTTCTTGCCTGTGGTTGAAATTTTAATATCTTAAAACCGCAAAAACACGTTTAAGTCAAAGTAAAATTCGAGGCCGTGAGAATGTTTCTTACATCCTCATAAATTGTAGTGTAAGTGTGTGTGTGTGTGTGTGTAAATGAGATGGGTGAGCAAGACCCTAAACCGTACTATTTATAAAAACAATAATATTGTTTGTTACATTATTGCTATCTCTCTCTCTCTCTCTCTCTCTCTCTCTCTCTCTCTCTCTCTCTCTCTCTCTCTCTCTCTCTCTCTCTCTCTCTCTCTCTCTCTCTCTCTCTCTCTCTCTCTCTCTCTCTCTTTCACACACACACACACGCATTAAGATCTTGATCTTTTAGAAAAAATTCTTGGTTGTAATTACATTGTATATTTCGGTATCCATTTTTTTAATTATTTGCTCCTTTTGGGATTTTTACCTTCAATAGGAGAAACAATTAGAAGGGATTTTATTCTATACTTTATTCATGAATTTTATATCCGGACCTTATGCGGATTTTTTCTAATTTAAATATTAGAATATAAATAGATATTGTCTTCCCCTTTAATGTCTTCAGTGAGAAATAAGAGAATACACTGTACTTCCATACTACATTCATCACAATCTGTCATAATTATATTGATTTTGATAAAAAGAAAATTAGAGAGCTTGATATTGTTAATCTGATATGAAAATAACTCTTAGAGAGAGATCTACCCTTTGTACAAGAAATTCTGTAGTGCCAGGACTTTCTTTCGTTGAAACTAAATTCCCAGTGAGTATCAGTCATGTATTTTTAATAATTCTGTATGTTTTGAACTAATGCCAATGTCTTGCTACACAGACCTTTATGTTAAGAAATAATGTGTGATATGAATTATGTTATAATCAAACATGCTGTTGTATAAAATATGCTTTAACTGAGTAATACGCAATAATTTGGATAAAATATTTTAAAATGTTAACGACTGTGGGTTCCATATTTCTTGTCAAGATGTATTTTAAATGTATGTTGAACGTTTCTTTCTTTTAGGTGAGGAAACAGAGAGTAAAATTTTTTTATCAAACATTAATGTCCTTGCCATGACACATATTTTTTCAAATCGTGATTTTCACAGTAAAGTTTACAAAATTTGAGAGCTTCATAATGTCAGCTGTATATTTGAAGTGGTCTAAAAGGTTAATAATTTATCTCGATACAACATTATTGCTATCGTATATTGTTCCATTCGTAGTGGTGATTGTTGATCTACATTTTAATGCATAAAGTAATAAATTAAAACTTGACTTTTACAATTAAACGTCTGTAATAAACATGTTTTGTACATAAAATGTCCTTATACCAAATAAATTTAAAAGGGGATGAATAAAATTTATGTACCTCAACATATACATCTCTTTTTTTTTATTATTGATATGAAACCCGAGTCTGTTCAGGAAAAAAAACAAACTTGAGCGATAAGTTTTCATATTATATAATATAATTATATTATAATCATTTTAATGTAATGATATTTATGACTGTTTGAGAAAAACATGTCGCTTTGCGAGTATGAATTAAGTTCAGCAGTTCCCATTATCATATCGGAGATGTTGCTACCTTCGCATGCTCAATTGGATAGTTTCCAAAAAAGTTTCCACCTCAATAATATTTGCCTTTGTTGCTTGAGTGGTCTGAGAGGTGAAACACTATGATTGAAGACCTGGGGGTGCTGGAATCGAACCCTACCTTTACAAGTGCTATGAACTTTGCGTGAAAGGAAATCAACAAACGTTTTCTTTATCATACTCTGCGTGGTGCAAGACAGCAGGGACTTCAAATGAAAACAAAACTTGTTTTGTGTAGGCGTGTAACAACAAGCACAAATAAAATGTAACTATGGAAGAAGGTTTAATTTTCTTCAAATTTTAACGGCTTTAAAAACATTGATAGTGTTCACACCATATGAAAAAGATAAAAGATCATATCATTATTGCGTATTTTAGGGTTCACACCATCTCAAAAAGATAAAAGATCGTATCATTACTGCGTATTTTAGTGCTCACACCATCTGAAAAAGATAAAAGATCATATCATTACTGCGTATTTCAGACTAGATTGTTTAGTCGAATACATCATATTCGCGAATTTTATGCAAAGTTCAAAGGACTCGATACATTCAAGGGAAACTAAGCCAAATAAGAAAAACATGAAAGGAATATCTCCAATTTCCCGATTATTTTGAGTAATACTAATGTGAATCGAATGTGAAAAACTACACGAGATTTTGTCGATATTTACTTTATAATTCTAGCAGTCGATCTGCGCAGTCTCAAAAGATTGTATAGCCGTATTTCTCAAGATTACATAATATTTACTACATCGTAATGACGCAATGTATACATTTTTCATACAGTTAAAACTCAAAGGCAGACAATGTTTCTTAAGGGCTGGTAGGATGGGTTGAGCAAACTGTGTTCGCTGGGGTGAAAGATGTTGTGGGAAATGGTTATCTAGAAGTTGAAGCTCAGTGGCCGCGCGCGTGAAAAGGTCCCAACACCGAGTTCCTGCCCAACTTTGGGACTTATTTCATGCGCATGACCACAGGAGGATAGCAGGTCCTTGTAGGGTTTTGAAATTGCTCAGGCCAAAAACACTGTTGGTGCTTGATGGTGTGGTGTATGTTTTTTAGAGGAATTGCGCGTAAAATTAGTGTTGAAATGTGTTCAGGTGTTTGCTTGATGTGTTGAGATAATATGATATTGAAAGAAATGGAGCAATACG
>JAWDGP010006698.1:0-14763 GCA_033675545.1 Elysia crispata
AGTTGTAGTTGTAGTTGTAGTTGTAGTTGTTGTATTTGTAGTTGTAGTAGTAGTTGTTGTAGTTGTAGTTGTAGTTGTAGGTGTAGTTGTAGTTGTAGTTGTAGTTGTAAGTGTAATTGTAGTTGTAGTTGTAGTAGTTGTAGTTCTAGTTGTAGTTGTTGTAGTTGCAGTTGTAGTTGTAGTTGTTGTTTTTAAAGTTGTAGTTGTAGTTGTAGTTGTTGTAGTTGTAGTTGTAGTTGTTGTAGTTGTAGTTGTAGTTGTAGTTGTTGTAGTTGTAGTTGTAGTTGTAGTTGTTGTAGTTGTAGTTGTAGTTGTTGTTGTTGTAGTTGTAGTTGTAGTTGTTGTAGTTGTAGTTGTAGTTGTAGTTGTTGTAGTTGTAGTTGTAGTTGTAGTTGTTGTAGTTGTAGTTGTAGTTGTAGTTTTTGTAGTTGTAGTTGTAGTTGTAGTTGTAAATGTAGTTGTAGTTGTAGTTGTAGTTGTAGTTGTTGTAGTTGTAGTAGTTGTAGTTGTTGTAGTGGTTGTAGTTGTAGTTGTTGTAGTTGTAGTTGTAGTTGTAGTTGTAGTTGTTGTAGTTGTAGTTGTAGTTGTAGTTGTTGTAGTTGTAGTTGTTGTAGTTGTAGTTGTTGTAGTGGTTGTAGTTGTAGTTGTTGTAGTGGTTGTAGTTGTAGTTGTAGTGGTTGTAGTTGTTGTAGTTGTAGTAGTTGTAGTTGTTGTAGTTGTAGTTGTAGTTGTTGTAGTTGTAGTTGTAGTTGTAGTTGTAGTTGTAGTTGTAGTTGTTGTAGTTGTTGTAGTTGTAGTTGTTGTAGTTGTTGTAGTTGTAGTTGTTGTAGTTGTAGTTGTAGTTGTAGTTGTTGTAGTTGTAGTTGTTGTAGTTGTTGTAGTTGTAGTTGTAGTTGTTGTAGTTGTAGTTGTAGTTGTAGTTGTTGTAGTTGTTGTAGTTGTAGTTGTAGTTGTTGTAGTTGTAGTTGTAGTTGTAGTTGTTGTAGTTGTAGTTGTAGTTGTTGTAGTTGTAGTTGTAGTTGTAGTTGTTGTAGTTGTAGTTGTAGTTGTAGTTGTTGTAGTTGTAGTTGTAGTTGTAGTTGTTGTAGTTGTAGTTGTAGTTGTAGTTGTTGTAGTTGTAGTTGTTGTAGTTGTAGTTGTAGTTGTAGTTGTTGTAGTTGTAGTTGTAGTTGTAGTTGTTGTAGTTGTTGTAGTTGTAGTTGTTGTAGTTGTAGTTGTAGTTGTAGTTGTTGTAGTTGTAGTTGTAGTTGTAGTTGTTGTAGTTGTAGTTGTAGTTGTTGTTGTTGTAGTTGTAGTTGTAGTTGTAGTTGTTGTAGTTGTAGTTGTAGTTGTAGTTGTAGTTGTTGTAGTTGTAGTTGTAGTTGTTGTAGTTGTAGTTGTAGTTGTAGTTGTTGTAGTTGTAGTTGTAGTTGTAGTTGTTGTGGTTGTAGTTGTAGTTATAGTTGTTGTAGTTGTAGTTGTAGTTGTAGTTGTAGTTGTTGTAGTTGTAGTTGTAGTTGTAGTTGTTGTAGTTGTAGTAGATGTAGTTGTTGTAGTTCTAGTAGTTGTAGTTGTTGTAGTTGTAGTTGTAGTTGTAGTAGTTGTAATTGTAGTTGTTGTAGTTGTAGTTGTAGTTGTAGTTGTTGTAGTTGTAGTTGTAGTTGTAGTTGTTGTAGTTGTAGTTGTAGTTGTAGTTGTTGTAGTTGTAGTTGTAGTTGTAGTTGTTGTAGTTGTAGTTGTAGTTGTTGTTGTTGTAGTTGTAGTTGTAGTTGTAGTTGTTGTAGTTGTAGTTGTAGTTGTAGTTGTAGTTGTAGTTGTAGTTGTAGTAGTTGTAGTTGTTGTAGTTGTAGTTGTAGTTGTTGTAGTTGTAGTTGTAGTTGTAGTTGTTGTAGTTGTAGTTGTAGTTGTTGTAGTTGTAGTTGTAGTTGTTGTAGTTGTAGTTGTAGTTGTAGTTGTAGTTGTAGTTGTAGTTGTAGTTGTTGTAGTTGTAGTTGTAGTTGTAGTTGTTGTAGTTGTAGTTGTAGTTGTAGTTGTTGTAGTTGTAGTTGTAGTTGTAGTTGTAGTTGTAGTTGTAGTTGTTGTAGTTGTAGTTGTAGTTGTAGTTGTTGTAGTTGTAGTTGTAGTTGTAGTTGTTGTAGTTGTAGTTGTAGTTGTAGTTGTTGTAGTTGTAGTTGTAGTTGTTGTAGTTGTAGTTGTAGTTGTAGTTGTTGTAGTTGTAGTTGTAGTTGTAGTTGTTGTAGTTGTAGTTGTAGTTGTAGTTGTTGTAGTTGTAGTTGTAGTTGTTGTAGTTGTAGTTGTAGTTGTAGTTGTTGTAGTTGTAGTTGTAGTTGTAGTTGTTGTAGTTGTAGTTGTAGTTGTTGTAGTTGTAGTTGTAGTTGTAGTTGTTGTAGTTGTAGTTGTAGTTGTAGTTGTAGTTGTTGTAGTTGTAGTTGTTGTAGTTGTAGTTGTAGTTGTAGTTGTTGTAGTTGTAGTTGTAGTTGTAGTTGTTGTAGTTGTAGTTGTAGTTGTAGTTGTAGTTGTAGTTGTAGTTGTTGTAGTTGTAGTTGTTGTAGTTGTTGTAGTTGTAGTTGTAGTTGTTGTAGTTGTAGTTGTAGTTGTAGTTGTAGTTGTAGTTGTAGTTGTAGTTGTTGTAGTTGTAGTTGTAGTTGTAGTTGTTGTAGTTGTAGTTGTAGTTGTAGTTGTTGTAGTTGTAGTTGTAGTTGTTGTAGTTGTAGTTGTAGTTGTTGTTGTAGTTGTAGTTGTAGTTGTTGTAGTTGTAGTTGTAGTTGTAGTTGTTGTAGTTGTAGTTGTAGTTGTAGTTGTTGTAGTTGTAGTTGTAGTTGTAGTTGTTGTAGTTGTAGTTGTAGTTGTAGTTGTAGTTGTAGTTGTTGTAGTTGTAGTTGTAGTTGTAGTTGTTGTAGTTGTAGTTGTAGTTGTTGTAGTTGTAGTTGTAGTTGTAGTTGTAGTTGTTGTAGTTGTTGTAGTTGTAGTTGTAGTTGTTGTAGTTGTAGTTGTAGTTGTAGTTGTTGTAGTTGTAGTTGTAGTTGTAGTTGTTGTAGTTGTAGTTGTTGTAGTTGTAGTTGTAGTTGTAGTTGTAGTTGTTGTAGTTGTAGTTGTAGTTGTAGTTGTAGTTGTAGTTGTTGTAGTTGTAGTTGTTGTAGTTGTAGTTGTAGTTGTTGTAGTTGTAGTTGTAGTTGTAGTTGTTGTAGTTGTAGTTGTAGTTGTAGTTGTTGTAGTTGTAGTTGTAGTTGTAGTTGTTGTAGTTGTAGTTGTAGTTGTTGTAGTTGTAGTTGTAGTTGTAGTTGTTGTAGTTGTAGTTGTAGTTGTAGTTGTTGTAGTTGTAGTTGTAGTTGTAGTTGTTGTAGTTGTAGTTGTAGTTGTTGTAGTTGTAGTTGTAGTTGTAGTTGTAGTTGTTGTAGTTGTAGTTGTAGTTGTAGTTGTTGTAGTTGTAGTTGTAGTTGTAGTTGTTGTAGTTGTAGTTGTAGTTGTAGTTGTTGTAGTTGTAGTTGTAGTTGTAGTTGTTGTAGTTGTAGTTGTAGTTGTATTTGTTGTAGTTGTAGTTGTAGTTGTAGTTGTAGTTGTTGTAGTTGTAGTTGTAGTTGTTGTTGTTGTAGTTGTAGTTGTAGTTGTTGTAGTTGTAATTGTATTTGTAGTTGTTGTAGTTGTAGTAGTTGTAGTTGTTGTAGTTGTAGTAGTTGTAGTTGTTGTAGTTGTAGTTGTAGTTGTAGTTGTTGTAGTTGTAGTTGTAGTTGTAGTTGTTGTAGTTGTAGTTGTAGTTGTAGTTGTTGTAGTTGTAGTTGTAGTTGTAGTTGTTGTAGTTGTAGTTGTAGTTGTTGTAGTTGTAGTTGTAGTTGTAGTTGTTGTAGTTGTAGTTGTAGTTGTAGTTGTTGTAGTTGTAGTTGTAGTTGTAGTTGTTGTAGTTGTAGTTGTAGTTGTAGTTGTTGTAGTTGTAGTTGTAGTTGTTGTAGTTGTAGTTGTAGTTGTTGTAGTTGTAGTTGTAGTTGTAGTTGTTGTAGTTGTAGTTGTAGTTGTAGTTGTTGTAGTTGTAGTTGTAGTTGTTGTAGTTGTAGTTGTAGTTGTAGTTGTAGTTGTTGTAGTTGTAGTTTTAGTTGTTGTAGTTGTAGTTATAGTTGTTGTAGTTGTACTTGTAGTTTTAGTTGTAGTAGTAATGTTGTAGTTGTAGTTGTAGTTGTAGTTGTTGTAGTTGTAGTTGTAGTTTTAGTTGTTGTAGTTGTAGTTGTAGTTGTAGTTGTTGTAGTTGTAGTTGTAGTTGTAGTTGTTGTAGTTGTAGTTGTAGTTGTTGTAGTTGTAGTTGTAGTTGTAGTTGTTGTAGTTGTAGTTGTAGTTGTAGTTGTTGTAGTTGTAGTTGTAGTTGTTGTAGTTGTAGTTGTAGTTGTAGTTGTTGTAGTTGTAGTTGTAGTTGTAGTTGTTGTAGTTGTAGTTGTAGTTGTACTTGTTGTAGTTGTAGTTGTAGTTGTAGTTGTTGTAGTTGTAGTTGTAGTTGTAGTTGTTGTAGTTGTAGTTGTAGTTGTTGTAGTTGTAGTTGTAGTTGTTGTAGTTGTAGTTGTAGTTGTTGTAGTTGTAGTTGTAGTTGTTGTAGTTGTAGTTGTTGTAGTTGTACTTGTTGTAGTTGTAGTTGTAGTTGTAGTTGTTGTAGTTGTAGTTGTAGTTGTTGTAGTTGTAGTTGTAGTTGTAGTTGTTGTAGTTGTAGTTGTAGTTGTAGTTGTTGTAGTTGTAGTTGTAGTTGTAGTTGTTGTAGTTGTAGTTGTAGTTGTTGTAGTTGTAGTTATTGTAGTTGTAGTTGTAGTTGTAGTTGTAGTTGTAGTTGTAGTTGTTGTAGTTGTAGTTGTAGTTGTAGTTGTTGTAGTTGTAGTTGTAGTTGTAGTTGTTGTAGTTGTAGTTGTAGTTGTAGTTGTTGTAGTTGTAGTTGTAGTTGTAGTTGTAGTTGTTGTAGTTGTAGTTGTTGTAGTTGTAGTTGTAGTTGTAGTTGTTGTAGTTGTAGTTGTAGTTGTAGTTGTAGTTGTAGTTGTTGTAGTTGTAGTTGTAGTTGTAGTTGTTGTAGTTGTAGTTGTAGTTGTAGTTGTTGTAGTTGTAGTTGTAGTTGTAGTTGTAGTTGTTGTAGTTGTAGTTGTAGTTGTTGTAGTTGTAGTTGTAGTTGTAGTTGTTGTAGTTGTAGTTGTAGTTGTAGTTGTTGTAGTTGTAGTTGTAGTTGTAGTTGTAGTTTTAGTTGTAGTTGTAGTTGTTGTAGTTGTAGTTGTAGTTGTAGTTGTTGTAGTTGTAGTTGTAGTTGTAGTTGTTGTAGTTGTAGTTGTAGTTGTAGTTGTTGTAGTTGTAGTTGTAGTTGTAGTTGTTGTAGTTCTAGTTGTAGTTGTATTTGATGTAGTTGTAGTTGTAGTTGTATTTATGTAGTTGTAGTTCACTTGTACTTGTTGAAATTGTAGTTGTGGTTGTTCTTGTTGTAGTTCTAGTTGTAGTTTTTGTTCTTGTAGTTATAGTTGTAGTTTTTGTTCTTGTAGTTGTAGTTGTTGTAGTTGTTGTTATAGTTGTAGTTGTATTTGATGTAGTTGCAGTTGTACTTGTTGTAGTTGTAGTTGTAGTTGTAGTTGTAGTTGTTATTGTTGTAGTTGTAGTTGCACTTGTTGTAGTTGTAGTTGTAGTTGTCCTTGTTGTAGTTGTAGTCCTAGTTGTACTTGTTGTGGTTGTAGATGTAATTGTACTTGTTGTAGTTGTAGGTGTACTTGTTGTAGTTGTAGTTGTTGTAGTTGTAGTTGTAGTTGTATTTGTACTGTTGTAGTTTTAGTTGTAGTTGTAGTTGTACTTGTTGTAGTTGTAGTTGTGCTTGTACTTGTACTCGTTGTAGTTTTAGTTGTACTTGTAGTTTTAATTGTAGTAGTTGTAGTTGTTCTTGTACTTATTGTAGTTGTAGTTCTACTTGTTGTAGTTGTAGTTGTAGTTGTAGTTGTTGTTGTTGTAGTTTTAGTTGTTGTTGTTGTTGTAGTTGTACTTGTTGTAGTTTTTGTTGTAGTTGTAATTAATTTAGTTGTAGTTGTACTGGTACTTGTTGTAGTTGTAGTTATAGTTGTACTTGTTGTAGTTGTAGTTGTAGTTGTAGTTGTAGTTGTAGTTGTACTTGTTGTAGTTGTAGTTGTACTTGTACTTGGTGTAGTTGTAGTTGTACTTGTTGTAGTTATAATTGTAGTTGTACTTGTTGCAGTTGTAGTTGTAGTTATACTTCTTAGAGTTGTAGTTGTCGTTTTATTTGTTGTACTTGTGTTTTAGTTGAACTTGTTGTAGTTGTAGTTGTACTTCTTGTAGTTGTAGTTGCAGTTTTACTTGTTGTAGTTGTAGTTGTTGTAGTTGTAGTTGTACTTGTTGTAGTTGTAGTTGTACTTGTTGTAGTTGTAGTTGTACTTGTTGTAGTTGTAGTTGTAGTTGTACTTGTTGTAGTTGTAGTTGTACTTGTACTTGTTGTAGTTGTAGTTGTAGTTGTACTTATTTTTTTTGTAGTTCTACTTGTAGTCGTACTTATTGTATTTGAAGTTGTACTTGTATTTGTTGTAGCTGTAGTTGAAGTTGTACTTGTTGTAGCTTTAGTTGTAGTTGTATTTGTACTTGTTGTTGTTGTACTTGTAGTTGTACTTCTTGTAGTTGTAGTTGTAGTTGTTGTTGTAGTTGTAGTTGTAGTTGTTGTAGTTTTTGTTGTACTTGTACTTCTTGTAGTTGTTTTTGTACTTGTTTTAGTTGTAGTTGTACTTGTACTTGTTATAGTTGTTGTTGTAGTTGTATTTGTTGTAGTTGTAGTTGTAGTTGTACTTGTTGTAGTTGTAGTTGTACTTATTGTAGTTGCAATTGTAGTTGTAATTGTAGTTGCACTTTTTTAATTTGTATTTGTACTTGTACTTGTTGTAGTTGTAATTTTACTTGTACTTGTTGTAGTTGTAGTTGTACTTGTAAATGTTATAGTTGTAGTTGTTTATTGTACTTTTTGTATTTGTAGTTGTAGCTGTACTTGTTGTAGTTGTTGTTGTAGTTGAACTTGGGGTAATTGTATTTGTACTTGAACTTGTTGTAGTTGTAGTTGTACTTGTTGTAGTTGTAGTTGTAGTTGTACTTGTTGTAGTTGTAGTTGTACTGTTATAAATGAAGTTGAAGTTGTAGTTGTAGTTGTACTTGTTATAAATTTAGTTGTAGTTGTACTTGTAGTAATTTTAGTTGTATTTGTACTTGTTCTAATTGTAGTTGTAGTTGAATTTTTTGTAGTTTTAGTTCTACTTGTACTTGTTGTAGTTGTAGTTGTACTTGTTGTTATTTGTAGTTGTAGGTGTAGTTGTATCTGCTTTTGTTTTTTTTTAGTTGTTGCTGTACTTGTTGTATTTATAGATGTAGTTGCACTTGTTGTACTTGTAGTTCTACTTGTTGTTTTTCTAGTTGTACTTGTACCTGTTGTAGTTGTAGTTGAAGCTCTACTTGTTATAGTTGTAGTTGTAGTTGTACTTGTTGTAGTTGTAGTTGTAGTTGTTTTTCTTGTAGTTTTAATTGTAGTTGTAATGTTGTAGTTGTAGTTGTACTTGTACTTGTTGTAATTCTCCTTGTACTTGTTGTAGTTGTAGTTGTAGTTGTAGTTCTTGCAGTTGTAGTTGTAGTTGTACTGGTTGTAGTTGTATTTCTAGTTGTACTTGTTTACTTTGTATTTGTGCTTGTACTTGTTGTAATTATAATTGTACTTGTTGTATTTGTAGTTGTGCTTGTACTTTTTGTAGTTGTAGTTGTAGCTCTTCTTGTTGTAGTTGTAGGTGTACTTCTATTTGTTGTAGTTGTAGTTGTAGTTGTACTTGTTGTATATGTATTTATACTTCTACTTGTTGTAGTTGTAGTTGTACTTGTTTTATTTGTAGTTGTAGTTGTACTTTTTGTATTTGTACTTGTAGTTGTACTTATTGTATTTGTAGTTGTAGTTGTACTTGTTGTAGTTCTAGTTGTACTTGGTCTCGGTGTAGTTGTACTTGTTCTTGTTGTAGTTGTAGTTGTGCTTGTACTTGTTGTCTTTGTAGTTGTTAATATAGATTTTGTAGTTTTAGTTGTAATTTTTTTATTTCTACTTTTAGTTTAACTTTTTGGAGTTGTAGCTTTAGTTGTATTTGTTATAGTTGTAGTTGTACTTGTTGTAGTTGTAGTTGTAATTGTACTTATACTTGATGTAGTTGTCGTTGTTGTTGTACTTGTTCTAGTTGCAGTTGTAGTTTTACTTTTTGTAGTTGTAGTTGTACTTGTACTTGTTGTAGTTGTAGTTGTAGTTGTACTTTTTGTAGTTGTAGTTGTAGTTGTACATGTTATAGTTGTAGTTTTACTTGTTGTAGTTGTAGTCGTAGTTGTACTTGTTGTATTTGTAATTTTTAATTGTACTTGTTGTAGTTGTAGTTGTACTTGTACATGTTATAGTTGTAGTTTTACTTGTTGTAGTTTTACTTGTTGTAGTTATAGTTGTAGTTGTACTTGTTGTACTTGTATTTTGTACTTGTACTTGTTGTACTCGTAGTTGTAGTTGTACTTGTTGTAGTTGTAGTTGTACTTGTTATAAATCAAGTTGTAGTTGTAGTTGTAGTTGTATTTGTTATAAATGTAGTTGTAATTGTCCTTGTTGTAGTTGTATTTGTAGTTGTCCTTGTACTTGTTGTAGTTGTAGTTGTAATTGTCCTTGTTGTAGTTGTATTTGTAGTTGTCCTTGTACTTGTTGTAGTTGTAGTTGTAATTGTATTTGTTTTTATTTGTAGTTGTAGTTGTAGTTGTAGCTGTACTTGTTGTATTTGTATTTGTACTTGTACTTGTTCTACTTGTAGTTGTAATTGTTGTATTTGTAGTTGTACTTGTACTTTTTGTAGTTGTAGTTGTAGTTGTAGTTTATGTAGTTGTAGTTTTAGTTGTACTTGTTGTAGTTGTAGTTGTACTTACTGTAGTTGTAGTTGTACTTGTACTTGTTTTAGTTGTGGTTGTAGTTGTACTTTTTATAGTTGTAGTTGTAGTTGTATTTGTAGTTGTACTTGTTGTATTTGTATTGTACTTGTACTTGTTCTAGTTGTAGTTGTAGTTATACTTGTTGTTGTTGTAGTTGATTTTTGTACTTGTTATAGTTGTAGTTTTAGTTGTACTTGTTGTATTTGTATTTGTACTTGTACTTGTTATACTTGTAGTTGTACTTGTTGTAGTTGCAGTTGTACTTGTTGTAGTTGTAGTTGTAG
Source organism: Elysia crispata (assembly GCA_033675545.1). Lineage (NCBI taxonomy): Eukaryota > Metazoa > Mollusca > Gastropoda > Plakobranchidae > Elysia > Elysia crispata. Next base: position 9,195 of record JAWDGP010006698.1, read on the forward strand.
TTGTACTTGTTTTAGTTGTAATTGTAGTTGTACTTGTTGTAGTTGGAGTTGTACTTGTACTTGTTGTAGTTGTACTTGTACTTGTTATAGTTGTTGTTGTAGTTGTATTTGTTGTAGTTATAGTTGTAGTTGTACTTGTTGTAGTTGTAGTTTTACTTGTTGTAGTTGTAATTGTAGTTGCACTTTTTTAATTTGTATTTGTACTTGTACTTGTTGTAGTTATAATTGTATTTGTTGTATGTATAGTTGTGCTTGTACTTTTTGTAGTTGTAGTTGTAGCTCTACTTGTTGTAGTTGTAGTTGTAGTTGTAGTTGTACTTGTTGTAGTTGTTGTTGTAGTTGTAGTTGTATTTTTTGTATTTGTATTTGTACTTGTACTTGTTGTAGTTGTTGTTGTCCTTGTTGTATTTGTAGTTTTACTTGTACTTGTTGTAGTTGTAGTTGTACTTGTACATGTTATCGTTGAAGTTGTTGTACTTTTTGTCTTTGTAGTTGTAGTTGTACTTGTTGTAGTTGTAGTTGTAGTTGTACTTGTTGTATTTGTATTTGGACTTGTTCTTGTTGTAGTTTTAGTTGTAGTTGTTGTAGTTGTACTTGTTGTAGTTGTTGTTGTACTGTTATAAATGAAGTTGTAGTTGTAGTTGTAGTTGTACTTGTTATAATTTAAGTTGTAGTTGTACATGTAGTAGTTGCAGTTGTATTTGTACTTGTTGTAGTTGTAGTTGTAGTTGTATTTGTTGTAGTTTTAATTTTACTTGTACTTGTTGTAGTTGTAGTTGTACTTGTACATGTTAAAGTTGTAGTTGTTTATTGTACTTTTTGTATTTGTAGTTGTAGTTGTACTTGTTGTAGTTGTTGTTGTAGTTGTACTTGGGGTAATTGTATTTGTACTTGAACTTGTTGTAGTTGTAGTTGTAGTTGTACTTGTTATAAATTTAGTTGTAGTTGTACTTGTAGTAATTGTAGTTGTATTTGTACTTGTTCTAATTGTAGTTGTAGTTGAATTTGTTGTAGTTTTAGTTGTACTTGTACTTGTTGTAGTTGTAGTTGTACTTGTTGTTATTTGTAGTTGTAGGTGTAGTTGTAGCTGTACTTGTTGTATTTTTAGTTGTTGCTGTACTTGTTGTATTTGTAGATGTAGTTGCACTTGTTGTACTTGTAGTTGTACTTGTTGTATTTCTAGTTGTACTTGTACCTGTTGTAGTTGTAGTTGAAGCTCTTCTTGTTATAGTTGTAGTTGTAGTTGTACTTGTTGTAGTTGTAGTTGTAGTTGTTTTTCTTGTAGTTTTAATTGTAGTTGTAATTGTTGTAGTTGTAGTTGTTCTTGTACTTGTTGTAATTCTACTTGTACTTGTTGCAGTTGTAGTTGTAGTTGTACTGGTTGTAGTTGTATTTCTAGTTGTACTTGTTTACTTTGTATTTGTGCTTGTACTTGTTGTAATTATAATTGTACTTGTTGTATTTGTAGTTGAAGCTCTTCTTGTTATAGTTGTAGTTGTAGTTGTACTTGTTGTAGTTGTAGGTGTAGTTCTAGTTGTTGTAGTTGTAGTTGTAGTTGTACTTGTTGTATCTGTATTTTTACTTGTACTTGTTGTACTTGTAGTTGTACTTGTTGTATTTGTAGTTGTACTTGTACTTGTTGTAATTGCAGTTATATCTCTACTTGTTGTAGTTGTAGTCGTAGTTGTACTTGTTGTAGTTGTAGTTGTAGTTGTTTTTGTTGTAGTTGTAATTGTATTTGTACTTGTTGTAGTTGTACTTGTACTTGTACTTGTTGTAGTTCTACTTGTACTTGTTGTAGTTGTAGTTGTAGTTGTAGTTGTTGTAGTTGTAGTTGTAGTTGTACTTGTTTACTTTGTATTGGTATTTGTACTTATTGTAATTGTGATTATACTTGTTGTATTTGTAGTTGTGCTTGTACTTTTTGTAGTTGTAGTTGTAACTCTACTTGTTGTATTTGTATTTGTACTTGTACTTGTTGTAGTTGTAGTTGTACTTGTTTTATTTGTAGTTGTACTTGTACTTGTTTACAAATTAGAAATAGGTTTCAGGCCTTACCAGACCAAGAGAACAATACACAACAAGAAATGGAAGATACCAACCATCTATGGAACCAGGTAAAAACTACATATCAAGAAGCTGGCAGAACAATTTTAGGGCATAGAAATGAGAGACACAAAGACTGGATATCACAAGAAGCTTGGCAAAAGATAGAAGAGAGAAAAGATATTAAAAAGAAAGTTCTTAGCACAAAATCGGAAAGAATTAAAACTCAACAGCAGCAAGCATACAGAGAAGCTGATCGTGCCGTTAAACAGATAATCAGACATGACAAACGAAAGCACCTGGAGGACATGGCAACACAAGCAGAAGAGGCTGCATATAAAGGAGACCAGAGAACCCTCTATAAAATCACAAAACAGGTGTGTGGGAAATTTAGAAGTATCACAACAGCTCCAATCAAAAACAAGGAAGGCCAATTACTGACATCAGAAACTGCACAGGAAGCGAGATGGACTGAGCACTTCAATGAGGTCCTGAACCGACCAGCACCCGAAACTGAACCGGATATCCAAGAGGCAGAAGAGGACCTTGACGTGGTAACAACACCCCCGACAAAAGAGGAAATCATAAGAGCCATTAAGTCCCTAAGAAACAATAAAGCCCTTGGACCTGATTTTCTGAATGCTGAGCTTTTTAAGTCTGATCCGCCATTGGCTGCAGAAATCTTACTCCCATTATTGACCACAGCATGGAATAAGAAGGAAATACCAGAGGACTGGAATGAAGGTGTAATAATTAAAATCCCTAAGAAAGGTACATTAAGTGATTGCAATAACTGGCGTGGAATAACACTGCTATCTATACCAAGCAAAGTTCTCGCTAAAATTGTTATTAATCGCATAAGCAGCCCTGTAGATGGCAAACTTAGAGAAGAACAAGCAGGCTTCAGGCAAGGAAGAGGATGTATTGATCAGATTTTTACACTAAGAAACATAATTGAACAATGCATTGAATGGCAGAGAGAACTATACATCAACTTCGTGGATTTTGAAAAAAGCATTTGACAGCATTCATAGGAACAGCCTTTGGAAAATCTTAAGGTATTATGGAATCCCATTAGAAATAGTCTCTATTATCCAGTGTTTTTACAACAATTTTACTTGCAGGGTAGGAAATAGTCAAAACAACTTTCAAGTTTTATCTGGAGTAAGGCAAGGCTGTGTAATGTCAGCACTCTTATTTAATCTCGCTATTGATTGGATTATGAGGCAAACAACTGGAGATAAGAACAGAGGAATAAGATGGAACCTTTTTACGAACCTAGAGATTCTGGATTTTGCTGATGACCTAGCCCTTCTCTCCCATACCCATACCCACATCCAAGAAAAAACCAACGAACTAAACACAAATGCAAAACAGGTTGGTTTGAAAATTAGCAAGAAAAAAACAGAAATGATGGTTTTAAATATTCCAAATCCTAGGCCAGTCAGAGTGGACGAAACTCTCCTACCATTCACTGATCAATTTAAATATTTGGGTAGTAATGTTACAGCGGACGGAGGAGCTAATAAAGATATTATAGAAAGATTAGGTAAAGCCAGAAATGCCTTCAGAATGTTAAATCCAGTTTCGAAATCACAGCAGTACAAGCTGAACACAAAATTAAGTTATATAGAAGCTGTGTTCTTTCCACCTTGCTCTACGGGTCAGAATGCTGGCGCATGATAGAAAGCGACCTTTGCAAGTTATCTTCCTTCCACACCAAAAGTCTCAGGAAAATTGCACGGATCTTCTGGCCTAAATACATATCAAATGAAGACCTATTAGAACAGTGCCAAGAAGAGACAATGGAGACAATCATTATCCGGAGGAGGTGGAGGTGGATAGGTCACGTACTCCGCAAGGAACAAGATGCCATCCCTCGAGTAGCCGTTCAATGGAGGCCAGAGGGACACAGGAAACGCGCGCGACCGAAAACCACCTGGAGAAGGACAGTGGAGGCAGAGGCAGCAGCCATGGGACAGTCATTGGGCACCTTGAGGATGCTGGCTCAGGACCGTGAGCAATGGAAGGAGTTTGTTGCTGCCCTAATTGCCTACGGCAAAAAGGGCAGTAAACTAAAACTAAACTAATTGTACTTGTTGTAGTTGTACTTGTACTTGTTGTAGTTGTAGTTGTACTTTTTGTATATGTAGTTGTACTTGTACTTTTTATATTTGTACTTGTAGTTGCACTTATTGTAGTTGTTGTAGTTGTAGTTGTAGTTGTACTTGTTTACTTTGTATTTTTACTTGTACTTGTTGTTATTGTAATTGTACTTGTTGTATTTGTAGTTGTACTTGTACTTGTTGTAGTTGTAGTTGTAGTTTTACTTGTTGTAGTTGTAGTTGTATTTGTACTTTTTCTATATGTAGCTGTAGTTGTACTTGTTGTAGTTGTAGTTGTAGTTGTACTTGTTGTATTTGTATTTGTACTTGTACTTGTTGTAGTTGTAGTCGTACTTGTTATAAATGGAGATGTATTTTTACTTGTTGTAGTTGTAGTTGTATTTGTACTTTTTGTATATGTAGCTGTAGTTGTACTTGTTGTAGTTGTAGTAATAATATGTACTTCTTGTATTTGTATTTGTACTTCTACTTGTTTTAGTTGTAGTTGTAATTTTTGTACTTGGAGTTGTAGTTGTAGTTGTAGTTGTAGTTGTACTTGTTGTAGTTGTAGTTGTAGTGGTCCTTGTTATAAATGTAGTTGTAGTTGTACTTGTTGTAGTTGTAATTGTAGTTGTACTTGTTGTAATTGTAGTTGTACTTCTTGTAGTTATAGTTGTAGTTGTACTTGTTAGAAATTCAGTTGTAGTTGTACTTGTTGTATTTGTAAATGTACTTGTACTTGTTCTTGTTGTAATTGTAGTAATAGTTGTACTTGTTGTAGTTGTATTTGTAGTTGTACTTTTTGTATTTGTATTTGTAGTTGTAGTTGTAGCTGTACTTCTTATATTTGTATTTGTACTTCTACTTGTTGTAGTTGTAGTTGTAATTTTTGTACTTGGAGTTGTAGTTGTAGTTGTAGTTGTATTTGTACTTGTTGTAGTTGTAGTTGTAGTGAACCTTGTTAAAAATGTAGTACTTGTTGTAGTTGTAGTTGAACTTGTTGTAGTTGTAGTTGTAGTTGTACTTGTTAAAAATGTAGTTGTAGCTCCACTTGTTGTATTTGTATTTGTACTTGTACTTGTACTTGTTGTAATTGTAATAATAGTTGTTCTTGTTGTAGTTGTAATGTACTTGTACTTGTTGTAGTTGTAGTTGTAGTTGTACTTGTTGTAATTCGTAGTTGTAGTTGTACTTGTTGTATTTGTATTTGTACTTTGCTGTACTTATTGTAATTGTGATTATACTTGTTGTATTTGTACTTGTGCTTGTACTTTTTGTAGTTGTAGTAGTAACTCTACTTGTTGTAGTTATAGGTGTACTTGTACTTGTTGTAGTTGTAGTTGTAGTTGTACTTGTTGTATTTGTATTTGTACTTGTACTTGTTGTAGTTGTAGTTGTGCGCTACTTGTTTTATTTGT
>JAWDGP010006700.1:0-25810 GCA_033675545.1 Elysia crispata
GAAATCATTTTAAAGGTCTAATAAAATATAAAATGTTTTCTTCGATCGGTAGTCATTCTTAATATTTCTTTTAGCCTTTAATGAATCGATCATTTCGAGAGCTTATTAGGACAATATTCTTTAAATAATGAACAAATATCAATGCAGTTTATTTCTAATTAAGTAATACTTTAAAATACTTAATTTACGTTATACGTTTACAGTCGTCTGGCTTATAATTTAAATATTGCAGTAAATGGAACTGAAGCAAGTTTGACAGTCATCACAAAATTGTTTTCTCAGTATATTTGAATTCTACTGCGAAGTGTTTTTTAATGTGGGAAAATAACCACATTTTAACTGTTTTTTTGTGTGCATCCATTGTCTTTTTTTTATAACACTAGTTTTTTTTTTCAAATTCTGTAACAGCTGAAGAGGCTCTAACGTTGTTTTAATTTTACTGACATTTTGGTTGCGGCTAAAGTGTCAAAGTGTGCGCAGAAGTAAAGGCCATTCATGACTCACAAGGAATGATATTCTTGTATCTGTTTTTCTTGACGTTCTCTGGTAGAACCCCACAGGTCTGAGGCGAACCGCTGGTCATTGGGACAGACTGAACAGTGTGTCATCATTATGATGGGAAAAAAGTAAATAGGTATGAAACTTATTCTAATGGCCAGTGCAATGCTGATTATTGAATGACACTGTTGAAGATGATATTTACAGATGTATCTTGGAGTTTGAAATTTTCATAATAAATCTGATCAACCTTGAGAAATACTGTAGAGGAAAAACGGTTCCATCGTTTTGTGGTAATACATTAAAAAGAGAATAACGGTTGTCGTAGAAATGCGATTTTCTCAAAAATAATAATTCGGTCAAACTCTGCTCAATGAAGTGAATTAGATTAATCTTGATGAAAAACATCTTCCTGTGAAAATATATCGATATAATTAAAGTGATTGGTGTCAAACAACAGAAAAAACAGTGCTCAACAATTAAGCAGCATGATATATTTGTAAAAAAATGTGCTACCTAGTAGTTCACGTCTATAAAGTAACCGTGATACAAACCGAATCTAACAACAAGGAAACGTATATATATATGATTTACTGAAAATACATTTAAAACAAGATATAACCTACAAAAATCATCTTTTAAACTGAAGCATACAATAATTAGCTACGAGATTAAGCGAACAAATTTGGAAATTAAAAACCAGCAACATTGACCACAGATAAAATGGGAAATCGTCAAAAAATTAAGACCAATTACACCCGTAGTGCGCATTTATTTTAGAAGAAAGGTTCGAAATTTCGAGGCAAAAGTCAAGTTTAATCCTCCGGAAACAGGTCAACTCTCCACTGTGTGCACAAAAAGAAATATCTCTTACTCTTAGCCGAAGTACAGAGAACAAAACTTGACGATGGCCTTTAGGCATGAAACTTCGTCATGAATTACTAGATAGGACAATTTTCTATTTAATTAAAGTATTTATAACTTGGCATTTTACTAAAAAAAGATGGTCGTAGACTGGACGCTTTAACCCAAATATCCAAGCTGAATAATAAGTACAACTCAACGCTCATTGCTGTAAATGATAACCATATTTTCCAACGGTCCACAAATAATTGTGATAGCCAGGAATATATGCTTCATCCACTGGTTATGACGTACATGGACACATTGTTGGATATCGCTAGCGATTTTTTTTCATCCAGTATCGTTTTATCAACATCATCTACAAATAAATGTCCTTAGGTATTCCTCACTCTCCTTACCAAGAACTGATCCAAGAAGTGTGAGTCAACTGAGTGTTGCTGGATGTATGTCTTGAGCTCCTGCACAGACACAGCAATGGTATCCGTGACAGAATTAGTTGGTGCACTCGCCGCAGTAACCTCACCATTCTCAGCTTCACACTCCTCGAATTGAGCTGGTAAGTAAAAACATGCAAAAAAATTCGAGAAATAAGAATGTTTTCAGAGATAACGACAACAAACTTAGAAGATTGGGCATTTTTGTCCTCAATTAAAACTTTAAGGCTCTTTTTATGCCCATCACTACCAATGGCTAATAATTGAAAGAGAAGATGGGATGAGAAAAAAAGTAAGAGACATGCTGACAAACCTATTGAGCGCTAACGTGAATAAGAATTGATACAATTAGAGAGAGACACAGGAAGAGAGAGAGGGAGAGAGAGAAAGAGAGAGAGAGAGAGAGAGAGAAAGGAGAGAGAGAGAGAGAGAGAGAGAGAGAGAGAGAGAGAGAGAGAGAGAGAGAGAGAGAGAGAGAGAGAGAGAGAGAGAGAGAGAGAGAGAGAGAGAGAGAGACAGGGTGGGAGTAGGCGCTGGAGGAAATGTAAAAAACATTTGAGCAAAAATACAAAGATAGAGAACGAGGCAGACAAAGAAAAGACATAGAAATACATTTCACTTTCCACTGACAGGTTTTTTCCTCATCAAAAATATACTTACCCCAGCCATCACTCTGCTTATTTAAAAAAAAAAGAGTTAGGTAGGAAGCTTCAGAAATTGGGAGATACTCTCCTTGCTTTCTTTACCTCCTTTATCTTTACCTGTGTGAAATCTGAATGTCCAATTACTCAGATGGATATCGTTCTCATCTTTGCGTTTCTCAGTTGCCTTTTGTTTCCAATTTCTGGAAAAAAAAATAAGAAAAATAATAGAAACAAAATAAAAAAAAATTAAGAAAGGCCAAAATTGAAAGCACAGCCGTGGTATACCGTTGCCTCGTCGTAATTTTATGTACATCTTCCCTCACGTTATCCGAATTTCAAAACTTTTGTAACTCTCTGGATTATCTTTTACATTTACTTTGTCCAAGTATCCGCTTCTTTCTCCTTTCCTTGCTGCCCCGAATAGTTCACATTTCTAACGCTTTCCATCTTTCTTTCCCATTTCTCCTCCTTCCACTTCTATTTCAGTTCTCCTCCTCGTCATTTTCTTATGTCCAATTTTCCTTCTGCAAAGAAATTCGGGTATAAACAAATTGTAAGCGTTTTCTCTGGCTCTAAATCAAAAGAGAAGTTATACACAATAAAATTGTTACAATGCAGCACCACGGATACCTCCAGATAAAGACTCCAGCAACAACAGCAAGGATGACCAAGAGAATGACCAGCACTGCCACAACTGCCGAGACGGTGGCGCCCCCACCAGACACACCTTGCTGTCGCCCTGTAGATTTAAAAAGCACATTCAGGACGCCAGGCTATAAACTGTCGCTCACTTTAGAGACTTCATGGTCAAGTCGCATTGTTTTCGTCGTTTCTCTAAGTATGGGTTCTTTTTAAATGGTCAGTCTAAAGCAAAGTACAAATTGTTTAAAGAAAATAGCAATCTCTAAATCGTATGCAACAAATTTGGGTCTAGAATTAGATGTCACAAGAAATATTAGCTGGTAGTAATTTTAATTTTTATACCCCTTGAGATTTTTTTTCTGTCATTATGTTATACAACCAATTAACAACCCTCAAGTAAGGATAGACGGGAAACATTTACAGACCGAATTCACAGTAGTCACCAAGCCTGCTCTCGTTACAGGAGTTACAAAACCCGGTCTCGTGATGACATAGTTGGTTCACACAGTTGGCACTGCATGTCTGTCTGCAGCCCTCGCCATATGAAGTTGTGTTGCACTCTGAGTGAACATGTAGACTAAATTTCAACTTTATCAGGCCTTGTTTTTTCACGGAATTCTTTGTGTTCAAAATAATAACGTGGATTAACATACCATTTTTTTGGGGGGTATGAGTGATTAAGGTTGGTATATATTGACAGAGTTGTTTTGTAACTATATTTATTAGGAGCGGGGGAAACGGGGTGGGTAGGTAAAGGACTGATTCGGCAAAAAGTGAAATATTTGGGCTTAAAAAATATGCAATATATATATATATATATATATATATATATATATATATATATCTAGGTCTGCATTTGACATGTGTATAATTTATTCAAACTTTTGAAAAATCCTTGAAGAAACGAGATTATATCGTTGATTTGCTCAAGCTACAAACTTCTTTTGTTTGTTGCTTAATTTGATCTCATACTTTGCATAATTTCTTTCCACACTAGCAATCTAGTAAACCACTTTTGTAAAATAAGAATTTATAGCAAACTAATTTAAACGCGTCTAAATATTATTTCAGGTGCTTCCATTCTGTGTGGGATGTTACATTGTTCAAAAGATCCATCTTTGTTTCTGAGGTGATGACTTTGGCTATTTTCTACCCTATATGAGACAGAAATAAAGACTAATCTATCGATTAAAATATAAAGCATTGAGTTAAACAAGATTAAACAATTGGTTGTCATAAACTAGCACATAAAGAATTACACAAGCAAATGCAACAATCGAATGCGCTGTGTGTGTCAATACGAAAAAAAAAACCCACCATAATACCGCGATATAAAAACTTACCATGATTACAAAATCTACCCCAGTAACCAACAACACAACTAGAGCATTCTCCTGTCTCGTGACTACAGCTGTTGTTCATGCAACTTGCGTTGCAATTCTGACTACAATTCTGACCCCATGTTGTGACATTACATTCTGAAAGAGAGAATAATATGGTAAAAGATATTGAATCAGTATCAAACATATCAGTTTGTAATGTATTGTGTTGTAATTTGATCTATTGCTCCAACTCAAATCTTCACTCTGTATAGATGCGCACTTTTTGGTTAGCCGATCGACTTCGATCCATATTGACATTGTTTTTTTAAGTTGTATAATGTTTTGATTTCAAGCCTAAGAACTTAGTCTCGTTTATTAAACACAACCCGCGCTATGAGAAAAGTGCCTTGAACTTGAGAGGCCTATATTCTTCTGGAATCTTCCACTTAGTCCTAGCATGATGATGATCTTGTCACTCCTTGTTTACCTCTATTCTGATTGGTTGCCATTTTGTACAGCATTATTCATCACATGTACCAAGAATATTCTCGTATGAATTATGTTATTCCTTTTCTAGATAATTCGATAAGATTTAGTATAGTTAGAGTCGAATTTGTGTTCAGTCAGTCTACCTCTTGTGTTGATTTAAAACAGTTTGCAATTTTCACTAGCGGACTTTAGACCTAATTTCTACGGACGACTCGAATAACTGGCTGTGTATATTTTCATACCTGTAGACGGACAATGCCAACAGATCAGCCCAAAGTCTGTTGCATAGTTGATAAATGGCATCAGTGTTTCTCCGTCTCAAAATGTAAATAGAGGTTTACTGAATTTGTAAATCTATTTTTTAAAAGTTTATGAAATTATATTGTATGTTCCACGGGTACTTGCTTTGATATTACTAAAAAACATATGCATTGCTGCTCTGTACTAGCAACTTTTGAGGAGAGCAGCTTAATATGACCATTTTTCTATTTAAGTTATGTTAGTTTAAAGAAAGCGGGATATTAAATACATAAACATGATCCATTTCACAGGTCTCTTATTTTATTGCCACAGTTTGGATACTTTTCTTGACTGAGAAACCTGAATCGTGCACCTAAACATCTCTCAAGCTCTGCCCATTTTACCGGGAGGACAGAACGCATCGAGGGAGAAGTTAATGGTCAATCATTTTAGTTTACCAGGATCATATAATTATATGTTACAAAATATTAAATAACAATTGTCCCATTTGCTAGCCCAGGTATCCTCACCATGTGTACATAAAATGAGTGTTTTTCTTTGGTTCGACAAACAGGTTTTTCAGAGTTTGTTATATTGGTGATCATTTCTCCACTTTTTTAAGAAAATTAAAACGAACTGTTGAAAACACGTTCAATGTTAAAAAATTTCTAGAACATTTTTAAGACACACTATCAGCCATGTTAGTCAATTTCATTTGGAAACGCGTTTGAATAAAATGTTTCTTTCCAACGACTACATATGTCTCACCCTGTATGCATAAAGATCCCGTGTACCCTGGATCACAGCCTTGGTTACAAGAACCGTTGACATGGTGACAAGAGTTTAGGTCCCCTCCACAGTGTTCACTGCAAGTTTTGTTACAACCTTCACCGTAGAAGCCCTCGTCGCACTCTAATTTGAAAAAAAAAATGAATGCATGATTAAAATACTTGGAATGATTGAAATTTAAAGGAGAAGAATGAAAGTTATTCCTGAAAGAAGACTTAGACAAATTTCACAATATAATATTTGTTAAGCAACTTTTTGTCAACCCGATTTTATAATCGGCTTTTTATTCGCACTTGTTAGGTTTTGTATGAAATTTATGATATTATTGGTCTTTCCATTTTCTGCTAACTTAAATGAAATCCAACTGGCGCTAACACTTTTATAAAAATGTGATTATGATTAAAATGAAATTCTTTTTTGCGCTCCAAGAATATATTTTGGTCAGAGAAATCATCTATACGTAAGCCCTATATCTTTTCAGTTTAGACATTCGAATTTAAATTAATGAAGTCTCTAAATTTAAACCATTTGCAAGAAAATCATGTAATTGTTTTTTTGTTTCTAACTTTACAGGGTTCATAAAATATTAAAGGTCGATTAGAAAATAAGAGAATCAGATTATTAAATATATGTAGATGATTATAAAGAATGATCTCGACTGTGTGTTTAAGGCTTTAACAGAAGGAAAAAAATAACTAGTTCACTTCACAATGCCTTGAGGTTAAAATACTGTGCGTATAAGCTTTATTTCCACACAAAAAATAAGACACACATGAACAAATCCAGCAAACAATGTGTCTGTGCTAACATTATTATAATTCTTTCTTCAGTTAAAACCGATCTTATTTTGATCTCAAATGCTACCTGACATTTTTTGTTTTATTTGCATATTTCTCTTACAGTGCATCTTTATTTCTACCTATACGACCTTGTAGAATTCTTATTCGATTGTTCAAGACAAAGATTACACACATGAAAGTAATTATAAGTAATGGAGCTAAACCGCTCAGTTTGCAGGACATCCCTCAGACCAATGGTATTATATAAGAATCTAAGAGTATCTCGCCAATACGGTAAAGAAGTACTTACGTGCGCCTTTAATCTTTTTTGAACATTTTTTTGTTGCTAATAAAACATATTAATTTTATGGAAAATGCCCCAAAAGATGCAAAACCATAAATAAATTTGTATTTGCTAATTTATACTTGATAATTATTATTACAAAATAAAGAGTAGTTAGATTTGCATTTTGAGGGGAAGAAGGCTAACATTATTTTATTTTTATTATTTTTTTTCTATTTACGAGTAGAACGTAATAAACCATAACGTGAAAGTAATATCTTCGCTAACGGATTTTGGTAATATCAAAAATCATAGGAGGATGACTGAGGTATCACTTTAGTTAGAGAATGTATTGAATTCGTAGTTTCTAGGTATAGTTACTTTATGAGCGCCCCATTTTTTTCTGGCATTACCAAGACTTCGATTGCAATCCTGACGTTCTAAAACAAATCTACATCGAGATTTGTGATGGTTCTAAAAAATGGAGTTAACCAAGGTTTATTTCTTCCATCTAAAACTACGTACCGTTTAAAAATGGGCTTTATGACCGGTATAAAATACATTCATTCGATGTTTCACAAAGGTTGAAGGTTTATTGGAAGAGTGACTTTTTCTGAAAGTAAAAATTTTGTTGAAAACTGCACACATATATTATGATTTGCAATAATAACTATGTCGACAGTGAAAAATACATGTTTTTCTTGTTGTACAACCAATTCGATTAAAAAATAACCATAAGAAACGTTCGAAAAGGAAACCTGCTTTAGCGCATTAGCTTTAAAATGTCAAAAAAGATCTATGTTACAATTGTTAAAGTGAAAGACAAAGGTAGCAATAAATTAATGCAATCGTAATGTTTTGCAGAAAGCAAACGTCATGTAAAAAGCCACAGTGGCTGGCAACTCAATCATTGAGTTTTAATCTTAAATGTATTTGAACGAAAGTTTTAAGAAAAACGAGAACTTGTTATAATTTTGAATTTCAGGTCATTAAACCTTTTGCAAGTTTGACCTTTTGAGAACCTTTAACAGATGATGAAGTAATATTTGTTCTATGTAGAGCGCGATCTAATTCTACATACCTAATGTAATGATTGACATAAAGAGGAGTTATCCATCATATGTTTATAAATGTTTACTCTGAATTCATAACAATCTTAAGTAATACTAGAGCATTTCGCTTATTCAATGATCCTACGTGACTTAACATATCATTATTTGAAATTCATCAGGAAAAAGAAATTCTGCAATCTAGTAGTAATTTAATATATCTATTTGTGTAGCAGTCAGTCAAGAGTTGAAGCAAGCAAAAGCGCTGGAGGTGGATCTTAGGATATACCTATTATTGTGATTATTTGTCCTAACTGTTTTTAGATAAGGTTGTATTTAGTTGTAACATAATTTTCGTATGGTATAATGTCTTTTGGGTCTGTAAATATCATTATTTAGAGGTTTGGTACAGCATATTTATTGTTATTGTTGTCCAGGTTTTCGGGAAGAATTAGCAGTCAGTATACCGCTCAACAGTGAATGCCTTGGCGCCTGGCTCTGATCTTGGATGATTTTGCGATGACTTATAATTTATATTGAGGCTAAAAGCACTCGATCAATCCGCTTAACGATATTTGGTCTTTTGTTTACTTTTCTCACGCAACATACATTATACGTTTCACTTAATAGAAATATTAACCGTTTTGACAACTGTTCAGTGATATTTTTGTCTACCTAGGTGTGAGGAGATTGATAAGTACAAAAAATACATGTAAGGCAACAAGGCTGAAAATTAGATGTCCAACTCTGTTAAAACTTTTTTATAGTGATGAATTTCAATTATTCTCTAGATATTACGAAAAGTAACTTCACAACCAGTAATCACTACATTTATACATACAATCAATATATATATCTTGACACAAGCACAGTAATATAGAATTTATGGTTAACAGTTCATGTCTCTAGGACTCGTGCTCTATTTGGGAATGTAGAAAAAATAATGACATTGTTTGATTAGAAGGAACCACAGCTTTTCACTTTCTTTAAACAAAATTAGAATTGGGATACACGTTACACATCTGTAAAAAAATCTATCGTCAATGATTTCTGAGATCTCTCGGCTGGAAGTTAATGCAGAGTAAGATTTATGCTATCTCTCATAGGAGGTAAATATTCTATATAGTTTAGAGCTCAAAGCTGCCAAAGAGCTATGTCTGTGATCAGTCTCCTCGCTTTCTGAATTTATCAGTCCTCTTCGAGAGTTATAGGTTCATTGACTAATTTTCCGGTTCAATTTTTCATGACGATTATTGAGTGCCCTCTCACTCAGCTTAGCTTGCATATGATTGGCTGCTACTTTCACAACAATGAAACAGTGTTCAGTCGTAATATGACTTTGGATTAGAATTCAAATAAGTATCTAGTTAAATAGATTATGTGATTTAAATACAATCTATAAGATCGTTATGTATAGATGACTAATGAAGTATGATGGCCATGACAATGAATACAAACTTTGTTATTATCAACATTCGATTGATAAACGTAGAAAATAGTAAGATAAAAAGACTTTTGAACTTTTTCTGATGAGGAGAATTTCGATGTGCATTAAGTGTTTCAAAATATTAAACTTAATTAATTTACATTTTATGTCAATAATCTCACTTTCCCCAGTTATTACAGAATCGGTAAACACAATATGATTTTGTTTTTATCTATGGTGGCATTTAGACTCAAGATGCATCTCACATCATA
Source organism: Elysia crispata (assembly GCA_033675545.1). Classification (NCBI taxonomy): domain Eukaryota; kingdom Metazoa; phylum Mollusca; class Gastropoda; family Plakobranchidae; genus Elysia; species Elysia crispata. The sequence goes on from JAWDGP010006700.1 coordinate 9,732, forward strand.
AAATCGCATTTAAAAAATAAAATTGGATGATCTGTTTTATTGTAGATTTTCTATTTCACAACGACTTATACTACCTAGTTAAAAGTAACAAGTTTTTTTCTTGAAGTTGGTGTTAGCTTATCAACCTAAGGCGTCTTCTAAATTGCACATTGGTGGAAGTCCAAAGTAATAAGAGTGATAGATATGATATTTACACCATAAAACATTTTAAAAGAAAATTATCTAATGCTTCTAAGATCGTTGAAATGATTATAATTGCTTAATAGAGATCACGCCTGCCGTTTTCCCAGGGACCTTCTTCTTGTGTTAATGGAGGTTGTTTTAGTAACGAATTTATTATCTGGAAATTCTTTTTGCTTTCGCTTTTCTTGATTCATTTTCATTGCTTCACATTAAAGTGCCCAAGTATTTGAACTGATCACTTTGGTTGTTTGTATTCTCGTTGATAAAGATGTTGCTCAGTGGATACTCCGTATTTGTTTTTTCTGTTCTTTTTTTTTAATGGACGACCACTACTTCTGTCTTTTTGCTATTCAATACAAACCCTTTCTTATTGCTCTCTTCTTCGAGAAAGTCTAATAACTGTTGCAAGTCTCCCATACATTTTTTTTCGCAATTTACAGTGTCATCAACGTATATTAAATTGTTTACGTTGTGCACTCCTACTTTTATTTCATATTATCCTTCTAGATTTAGAAAACTTTTTTTTACTGTTCAGAAAGAAAAGATTTGGGTAAAGCAATCATCTTTGTCTGACACCACACTTTATTTTTTTAAACAAGCTGGTTTTTCCATCAACTCGCATTGCTGTTGTCTGTTCTCCATACACGTTTATTTACTAGCAAATCTTTTCCATCTATCTTCAACTGTGTTAGCTATGTGATTATCACATGACTTCGGCCTCTATCAAATGCCTTGATAGCACAAAAAAACTCAACTTAAACTTTCAGAGGTCGTTCAGTTGTAGTTCAAAGGATATTTATAGCTTTTGTTTAACCTTCCTTTCCACAAAGCTACACTGTCACTTTGTTATTACTATTGCTAGTTTGATTTTGTTGCTGAGGAACATTGTGATGATTCTTAAAAGTATTTTGGTGGTTGCACCAAATTTCTTTGGCAGAGCTATAAACATAGATTTGGAGATGTCTGGTGCAATCTGATCTTTTTCATGTATTTCGTCGAGTACTGTTGCTATTTTACCAATTCCATAGTCTTCAAGTGCTTCTAAAGGTTCCAGTCAATTATTGCCTGGCCCGTTTCTGTGCCTAATTTCATCTTTCTCATTTTTGCCCAGATCTCATATTTCATGATAGGTGGACAAGCAAAATTGCGCTTCGTTTTTTGGTGATCCTCTCTGTGGTTCATTTATGTAATCTGCCCATCCGCCTAGAATATTTTTTTTCTTTTACCTTTTTTTCAAAATTATGTCACTTTTCTATCTAAATACATCTTTAGAAGAGCAGTTATTTTTTCATTCTAGAGGTTTCTTAAATGGTTTTGTATACTGTGTGCTCTGTGCTTACGAGGTATATTTCGATGTTTCTGCACTTGACGTTGATCACTTTCGCTTTTTCTTCATCACATTATTTTTCTGATGTCCTTATGCAAGGTTTTGCATTTTTCTCTATTATTGTTTACTTGCTTCCTTTTTTTCTAAAGACCCAAAATATTATCATTCATTCAATTTTATTTTGTTTTCCTATCGATTCTAGGTATTTGTTCTGCTGTTGCTTCTTGAACAAACTGCTTCAATTTCTTTGCCCATTGTTGGTCCACTTTATCCGCTTCTCCTGAAGCTTCAAATTTATTTTGAAAAACCACAAGATACTTCTCTAGATGGATCCTGTTAAATTTAGATTAAGCCAAATCAAGTTTTTTTTTTTATTTTAGGTTTATTTTGGGTTTTCTTGGGAATAAGTTTGAATTTAATGGACACTGGAACATCATCATTATAACAGTGTCTCAGGGTTGGTCTTTGCTGAGAAAAGCGCAGGATGTGAACAGTCTGTTTTATTTATTTATTTTTTTTTTTGCTTCCATCGCCCGGGCTTTTCCGTCCATTTTCTTCTTGAACGTTGCTGTATACCGCTCAACAGTGAATGCCTTGGCGCCTGGCTCTGATCTTGGATGATTATGCAATGAATTATAATTTATATTGAGGCTAAAAGCACTCAATCCATCCTTTTAACGATATTTGGTCTTTTGTTTACTTTTCTCACGCAACATACATTTCAATTAATAGAAATCTTAACCTTTTTAACAACTGTTCAGGTATTTTTTGTCTACCTAGGTGTGAGGAGATTAATAAGTAAAAAAATACATGTAAGGCAACAAGGCTGAAAATTAAATGTCCAACTGGAACCGTTGCGTAAAAGAAGGATGGGATATGATACTGAGGTAAGCAGAATAAAACAATACATGTTTTGGAAATTTCTGGATATTAACATTTTTTAAAAGGGCTTGAATGATATAAAACTTCTTTTTAACTGAAAGCGTTATAGTCTCGTTCTCTTTTTGAGCTAACCAATCGGTACGTGGTTTCATAATTTCGTGGTTTAAAAGGGTGAATGGCATCTAAGTTGACCTCACCATTGGTTATGCGGTCACAAGAAACAACCTAGTACGAAGCAAACAGTGTTGTTTGCCACACAATTCAAGGAACGAACATTAAAAAAAATCACACAAGGAATTAGCCTATTGCCACGGATTTGAGCTAAAAATCCGCGACAGTTTAGATGAAGATTCCATACCATCTAGACCTGTTTGGCAGCTCAACCTTCAATATATATAAGCAAGCATAAGCAAGCAACCATAAGGAAAGCTAGAGAAGGAAACCTGGTTTGGGTCGTTTACATTGACAGATATGTCATACAAAGATGTAGAAATTCTTAAGCTGAAAGACAAAAGAAACAAATAATATTATGCAATATTGATATAATTTTGCAATCAAGTTTCTTGGAAAGCTTATAAAACGAATTTACTGCCTCAAAATAAAAAAAAAATTCATAAAAAGATTGTAGGAACCAGATTTTGGTAAAAATGGATTTTTTTTCTTATAAAATATTCAAAAGTTTATCTCAAATCGTTTCAACATTTAGTTGCACCCATGTCACGTGGATTGTTTAACAAGTATGCACAAAAGAGCTAAACACTTACTAATTTTCCGAGGTGGTTATTCGGCAGTTTTCATATAATTTAGTATCAAAAAGAGGCTACCCGATAATGACCGCATCACATACTATGTAACAAAATAGATGTATTATTCTTACAAGACGACGCAAATGAGATACACGCAACAACTTATTACAAACTGCAAATAAACATACATTACACACATAAAACCATGACGTGTAAACCCACCACTATTACAGTCTCTGCCGCGGTAACCATCGACACATCCGTAGCATTCTCCTGTCACGTGATTACAGCTGTTCTTCTTGCACTTTGCGTCGCATTTCTGACTACAATTCTGACCCCATGTTTTGTCATTGCATTCTGAGAGAAAAAAATAAGAGAAGCAATAGTGATTTAGACCCCAACATTTTAGGTCATCAATGGCATCAGTAGTAATCAGTCTCAAAATTATGTTCAAAAAATGGTTTGCTAAATTTATTAGTCTAAGGCAATATGCTTATTCATACAAACATGTTATACTTTCACTTTCATTAGTAGTTGCCTTATTAACACTGTTAAACCTTTACATTGCAGGGATGCATCACCTGCTTCTTTGAAAAGCAGTTTATTTAATGGATTTATATTTTTCTTTTTTTTTTCAAGTAATGTTTTATTTTTAAAAAAGGGACATTCAATGACAAAGAACCTAATATTTTCCACAGTTCTCTGATAACATTGTCACAATAATTTTACCCGTATACTTCGCTGGGCTGAGAAATCTGATTTATTTAATGCAAAGTTTCTCAAGCTCTATCTATCTTATCCAAAAAAACAAAATACAACCAGGGACTTTTCTCGTTTCAAGAGAGTATGGCAAGATTTACTCGGCTTGTTTCATGAAAATCAGAAAATTATCATAATAATACTAGTCGATAATGTAGCAGCACAACAAAGAGGAAAAACAATACATTTTACAAAAAAGGAAATCAGTTGCCATTTTAAATCGCACTTTTTAAGAATCGACGATCAACTAATTTTCCAGAACATGTAACAAATGTTTACCAAAGATTCAGCCTTACGTAGAGAATGAACGCGCATTCATGGTAAGTCAAGCATTCCTTTTCTCTGTCAGACTTGACAGGTATAAATCATAATGTCTCCTTCTTTACATTCACAACCGCTTGAAAAATCACAGGAAAAGAATTTAAAATGTATTTATCATCCATTAAAATAGGATAAATTATAGGATATTTACAACTAAAAGAGAAAAATTACGAACAATCGTTGATTACTTTTCCTTCACAGCATTTTAGTATAGCATGATCACATAACTATCTATTACGAAAATATATACCAACAGTTAAAGTAATTATTAGCTTTGATATATTCACCTTGTGAACATAAATTGCCCTGATATCCTGGATCACAACCCAGGTCACAAGTACCAGTGACATGATGACAGAGATGTCTATCTCCAGCACAGTGGTCACTGCATATCTTTGAACATTCTTTACCAAAGTGACCTTTTGTGCATTCTGCAGAATAGAGAGACACATCGATATTCTTAGTTAAATTTAAAAAAATATGTTGCGAGAGGAAAAATAAAAGATTTATAGAATCTGATAGCACCAATTGTTTTGATTGGATAATTCTTTAAGCAAACCAATGACAATGCATGAATATCAGTTCCTTCTTGTAAAAAGCTCTACTAGGTAAGTTTCAACGAGAATATCTATGAATTTCAGAAACTTAGAAAGAAAATTTAAACTATCTCTTGATGGCAAGGAAAGTTTTATTGAGGCTATCTTTAGATACCAGAAATTTAGACAATAGACTAAATTTAAATATTTTTTGAAGAGATAGAAAGCAATTATTGGTTTTAAAATGTGTTCTGTTATAGGTAAATTTGGTGCGTATTAAGTCTTTCTCAACCTTGACATAAATGTAAATTTTGTATTTTTCATTAATGAAATGCTAACTTCAGATACATTAAATATTATTGTTTTTTTTTTTGGGAAAAACCCAGAATTATAGTGCATTATCAACTCTGTTAAAACTGGAAAAAACACATGCTAGATGCTAATTCTATTACACTTTCTCACAACAGGCCAAATCATTGATATTAAATGAAATAGGTAAAATACCTGGTTTGATTAGTGTCTTCGGAAACTAAAAAAAAAAATATGGGTTAATAATCAGGTCATTGTCGATTACATAAAGGACCACCATGTAAAAGTAATTTTCGGAAATAAAACTCTGAAATAATTAGAAATCCAGGTGTTAATTTCATCAACAGCTCAGTTCCAATACAATAGCACAATACTAATATACAATTACTGCATGGGTTGTTTCTTCTAGGTCTTATCCTTACTCACTTTGATCACACTTGTCTTTTGTGTACCCTTGTTCACAGCCTGCGTTACATACTCCGGTACTACGGTTACACACATTGTTTGGTCCAGCGCAGTTTCTGCTGCAGTTGTTCAAACATTTGTCTCCGAAATATCCAGGTTTACATCCTTCAAGACATTTCCCACTGAAGCGCTCACAAGCTATGTCATTTCTAGCACAGTTTCTGCTGCACTGATTTAGACATTTGTGTCCGTAATATCCTCGATCACAGCCGTCATTACATGTCCCGTTGACATGATGACAGGCATTATCTGGTCCACCACAGTGTTCGCTGCAGCGGCTTGAACAACTAGAACCAAAGCTCCCAAGATCACAAGCTAATAAAAATTAAAGAGAGAAATGCCTCTGAATTAAAGTTTCCTCAATGAAAATGAAATTATGATGGATGTCACGATAGTACAGTATGGTTATAATAAAAGACGTAAGTCCACCCTAAAATCAGTGCTTTCTTTGATATACGATAAATAATTCTAAAAAATGTAATTCCCATCTCTAGATATTAAGAAAAGTAACTTCACAACCATTAATCAATATATATCTTGACACAAGCACAGTGATGTAGAATTTATAGTTAACAGTTCGTGTCTCTAAGACTCGTGCTTTATCTGAGAATGTAGAATCAATAATGACATTTTTTGATAGAAGAACCACACTTTCTTTAAACAAAATTAGAATTGGGATACCCTTTACACATCTGTAAAAAATCTATCGTCAATGATTTCTTAGATCTCTCGGCTGGAAGTTAATGTAGAGTAAGATTTATGCTATCTCTCATAGGAGGGAAATATTCTATACATTTTAGAGCTCAAAGCTGGCAAAGAGATATTTATGTGATAACCATTCGCTCTCTGAACTTGTCAGTCTTCTTCGAGATAAATAGTTTCATTGACTAATTTTTCAGCTCAATTTTTCATGACGACTATTGGGTGTCTTCTCACTCAGATTAGCTCGCATACGATTGGCTGCTACCTTCACAACAAACATACAATTAAACAGGATTCAGTCGTAATATGACTTCGGATTAGAATTCAAATAAGTATCTAGTTAAATAGATTTTGTGATTTAAATACAATCTATACGATCGTTATCTGTAGATGCCTAATGACGTATGCTGACTATGACAATGAATAAAACATTTGTTATTATCAACATTTGATTGATAAACGTAGAAAATAGTAAGATAAAGAGACTTTTGAACTTTTTCTGATGAGAAGAATTTCGATGGGGTTTAAGTGTTTCAAATATTAAACAATTATTTTACACTTTATGTCAATAACTTCAGTATCCCCAGTTATTATAGAATCGGTAAACATGGCTTGATTCTTTGTTTTATCTATGATGCATCTCGCATTATAAAATCGCATTTTAAAAATAAAATTGGATGATCTGTTTTATTGTAGATTTTCTATTTGACAACGACTTATACTACTTAGTTAAAAAGTAACAAGTTCTTCTTGAAGTTGGTGTTAGCTTATCAACCTCAAGCGTCTTCTAAATTGCACATTGATGGAAGTCCAAAGTAATAAGAGTGATAGATATGATATTCACACCATAAAACATTTTAAAACAAAATTATCCAATTCATCTAAGTTCTTTGAAATGATTATAATAGGTTAATAGAGATCACGTCTTCCAACAATGTGGTATAAGCTTTTTTTTGTGGAATTTTATACCCTTTTGGGGAAAGGTTGGAATGTAAAAGAACTAAATTCCGAAAATGTATAAGATATAGTGGATATAACAAATGACGACTAGAGGATTATTTAATTTATGAATAAATATAAAACATTTCTGAGCTTCGGACAAACTCAAGACATGCTAAAGAAGAAATGAATTTTAACAACTATACTTCGACGCTCTGCCTCAAATTTTGTGGAGACATCATAAAAACTACTGATTCACCATAACCCGTATAAAAATATGCCGCAGAAATCACGAATGTCAATTCGAAAAATAAAGAAATTCCATATGTATTCCACAACAAAAAGGTAATGTATATTTTCGAAGTTTACTTTTTTTTTAATTCACCAAGTTCATAATAAAAATAACAAAAACTTTAACTTGAAAGGACTGGTCTTCGTGAAACATGATTATATAAAAATATATACTCTTATTCTGTTCTTCTTAAATAAGATCCTGCTACTAAATTTCGTCCCATGCAGATTTTAATAGATAGCCAATTCAGTAGACTTCAGGACGCACTCTGTATTTTAGTTGGTTTCTTTTGTTCTTTGATTTGAATAACATAACACTCAAAATATTATATAAACTACAGGAAGTAAACTTTAATATGAAAGACGTTATGTGTACATATTACTGTCATATAATAAAAAAAACGTATTTTCAAAGCTTAAAATGCCACACCGGTTAATTACATCCAGACATATGATGTAATACTGTAAGAAATAAGGTCAGCATTATTTCGAACTGCTTGCTCATAACACACGATCAGCCATGATAGTCAATTTCAATTGCAAAAAAAAAAAGGTTTGATAAAACTTTTCGTCATTTCTATCACTTGGATTTATCTTACCCTGTGAACATAAAGATCCCGTGTACCCTGGGTCACAGCCGTGGTTACATGAACCGTTGATATGGTGACAAGAGTTTAGGTTCCCTCCACAGTGTTCACTGCAGGTTTTGTTGCAACCTTCACCGTAGAAGCCTTTGTTGCACTCTGTTTGGGAAAAAAAGATGGATGATTACAAGATTTGATATACTTGGAATTTTAAGATGTAGAATGAAAGTCGTTCCTGAAAGAAACCTCAGACAAATTTCACAGTAGAATACTTTAAAGCGAAGATAAACTGGCGCTAACACTTTGATTACACTGTGATTGTAGTTAAAGCGAAATTTGTTTTCTGTTCCAACAAAATATAACAACCATTGATGATTTTTTTTTAATTCAGATGACCCGTCTATACATAAACTGTATTTCTATCAGTTTAAGCATTCAAAATTTATTTAATTCATTCCTTTATTTTAAAACAACAACAAGAAAATCAGGTAAATGATTATTTCTGAAATTTGTCTTACAATTTTCAGGGTTTATAAAATGTTAAAATGTTTAAATATTAAACTTACATAAGAAATAAGAGTATCAGATTCCCAAAAATTGTAAAAATAACATTATAAAAACGACTGTTTGTTTGGGGGTTTAACAAAAGAAAAAACGAAAACTAGATCACTATACAACGCTTAACCTTGATGCTATAATGGTGTGCGTAAAAACTCTATTCCAAAGAATAACAAGAACGAATATCAATAAACCCAGCAAACAACGCGTCTGTGCTAAAGACATCAGAACTACTTCTTCAATGAAAACCTATCTCACTTTGATCTCACATGCTACCTGACTCTTCTGTTTTTATCTCATGCCTCTCTAACACTGCATCTTTCTTTCTACTTTTGGAAGATCTTTTAAGTTAAATATATAAATTTTGTGCAAAAAGCTCCCAAAAACGTAGAGCCATGTAAAATGTACTACATGTCACTCTATACTTGAAAATGAGTATTGCAAAAGAAACAATAGTTACATTTACATTTTGAAGGAAAAAAATCACAGTTAATTTTCTTATTTACGAGCACAAGGCAATAAATTGCGATATGAAATCTACTTAAATAGCATCTGTACTAAGAGATTTCGGCTTTGTATTGTAGGAGGGTGAATATAATGTGACCTTATTTAGAGAAAATGTTGCATCGCTAGGTTTAAGGTACTGTTCCTTTATGAGAGACCCTAAACACTTCTTTCTTGCATACACAGCACTTTGAGTGCAGATCAGTCCTTAAGGCGTTCTAAAACAATTTTCTTTTATATCTATCTACACCGAGATTTGGAAATTCCTCCCTGAAACATAGTTAACCAAGATTTTATTCTTCTCCATCTAGTAATACATACAGATAAAAAACAAGCTTTATTATGACCTGTGTACAATAAGGTAATGAAAAATTTTACAAGGATTGGAAAAGTGACTTTTCTGAGTGTAAAGTCTTGTTCAAACTGCACCCACATTCTTTTTTTTAATAAATATATTTTGATCTGCAGTTATAATTATTTAAAAAGAAAGAAGAAGATACATGTTTGCTTATTTACATTTTTTTTCCACAAGGACAGTGTAAGAACGATATTTCGCAAAATAGAAAGTTTATTCTTATGGAATATTCAAAAGTTTATCTAAAATCGTTTCAACCTATGCGATACGGATTGTTAAGAAAGTATAATTATTCAAAAGAGCTAAAGCTTTACCTCTTTTCTTGGGCGATTCTTACGCGGTACACCTTTTTTATTTAGTCACAAACAGAGGCTATGTTGCAATTAAAGTTTCACGCATAATGTAAAAAAAAATATTGCAAAGGACTTTCACGGCGTCGCAAGTAAAATTAATGCAACAATTCAAATTACACTGTATAACAAAAACATGATAAGACATCGATACGAAAACCAACTATGATCACAAAATCCATCCCAGTAACTATCGACCCAACTATAACACTCTCCTGTCATGTGGTTACAGCTGTGGTTTATACACTTAGAGTTGCATTTCTTACTGCAATTCTGGCCCCATGATGGTTCAATCAATCAGGTGCCCTTCTCTTTAGCGCAGGTGATCATGACTTTCCACGCATATCTTTCCTTCATCACTTTTAGTGCATCTGCCATTTCTCCAAATTTTAGCCAATTTCTTAGATAATACATCTTTTCACGCTGATTTCCCCTGCTGCATTTTCCATCGATCACTGCAGTTGTTGCAAGTTTATCTAGTTTCTCTCTTTTAATCACATTGCCAAAAAACTTACCTGCCGTTTTCCCAAGGCCCTTCTTCTTGTTTAATGGAGGTTGTTTACTTTTTAGTAACGATTTTATTATCTGAAAATTCTTTTTGCTTTCGCTTTTCTTGGTTCATTTTCATTTCTTCACATTAAAGTGCGCAAGTATTTGAATGGATCACTTTGATTTTGTGTTCCCGTTGATAAAGATGTTGCTCAGTGGACACTCCTAATTTGTTTTGTTGTTTGTTTAATGGACGACCATTACTTCTTTCTATTCGCTATTCAATACAATCCTTTCTCGTCGATCTCTTCTTCAAGAACGTCTACAACAATTGCTACAAGTCTTCCTTTTCTTCGTAATTTACACAATGTCATCAACGTATATTAAATTGTTTACGTTGTGCCCTTCTACTTTTATTTCATATTATCCTTCTAGGTTTAGCAAACTTGTTTTACTGTACAGAGAGAAAAGATTTGGCTAAAGCACTCATCTTTGTCTGACACCAGGCTTTATTTTTTAACAAGCTGATTTTTCCATCAACTCGATTTGGTGCTGTCTGTTCTCCATACAAGTTGATGATCACTAGCAAATCTTTTCAATCTTCAACTGTGTTAGCATGATGTCGTCCTCTATTAAACGCCTTGATAGCACAAAAAAACCTCTTTTTGAACTTCCAGAGGTCGTTCAATTGTAGTTCGAAGGATGTTGATTCCTTTTGTTGTAACCTTTCTTTCCACAAAGCCACACTGTCACATTGTTTTTACTACTACTATTTTTGTATTTTGTTGCTGACGTGCATTATGATGATTCTTAAAAGTACTTTGGTGGTTGCATCAAATTTCTTTGGCAGAACTATAAATATAGATATGGAGATGTCTGGTGGACTCTGATCATGTATTTCTTCGAGTAATGTTGCGATTTTATCAATTTCGTTGTCTTCAAGTGTTTCTAAAGGTTCCAGTCAATTATTGTCTGGGCCTATTTATGTGCCTAATTTCATCTTTCTCATTTTTGCCCGGATCTCATACTTCATGATAGGTGGACCAGCAAAATTGCGCTTCGTTACATGGTGATCCTTTCTGTGGTTCATTTAGGAAATCTGCGCATTCGCCTAGAATTTTTTTCTCTTTTTGTCAAAATTAGGTCACTTTTCTAACTTAAGACATCATTGGATGAGCAGTTTTTCATTCCAGAAGTCTCTTAAATGGTTTTGTGTGCTCAGTGCTTACAAGGTATATTTCGATGTTTCTGCACTTGTCGTTGATTCTTCGCTGTTTCTTCATCACTTTACTTTTCTGATTTCCTTATGCAAGTTTTGCATTTTTCTCTATTATTGTTTACTCGCTTTCCTTTTTTCTAAAGACCCGTTTCCTATCTATTATAGTTATTTGTTCTGCTGCTGCTTCTTGAACTGCTACTTTTACTTTACCCATTGTTGGTCCACTTTATCCGCTTCTCCTGAAACTTCAAATTTATTTTAAACTACCACAAGATACTTTCTCAGATGGATCCTGTTAGATTTAAATAAAGCCAAATCAAGGTTTTTTTTTTAGGATTACTTTGGGTTTTCTTGAGAATCTGTTTGGATTTAGCAGTCACTAGAACATCTTCATTATCACAGCCTGTCGTAGGGTTGGTCTTTGCTGAGAAAAGCGCAAAATGATACCGTATCAGTCTGTTTTTTTGGCTTCCATCGCCTGGGCTTTTTCATGTCCATTTTCCTCTTATTCGTTGCTGAAACCATGGGTTTACAATAATAAGCTTGTTGGTATGACACCATTCAACTGGTGTTTCTCCTCGTATGTTATTGTAGCGCAGTCAACGAGACCCCACTTCATTTTTTTCCTCTCCCTTTTAATTGGATCATGGTATGGGTTCGAATCCTGGCGCTGTGCAAAAAAAAAAAAAAAGATAACAGGGAGACACCTGAGAGTCATGACCTGGGTGTGGCCCGACCCCCTCAGAGTGTCAGAGGTTCAGGGCCGAAACACTTGCTACAAGGGGGCTTTCTTCTCTGAAGACTCCCTGTTATCTGGCTCCCCAATGAGTTTCTACCTACTACACATGGCATGTCCATTGACTTCCGGGAATAGGCCGGAGGACGTTCGGGAGAGACCGGAGGACTCCTGGAAAGACAGGTGTCACTAGGAAAGACTAGAATCAAGGCATCGAGGGCTAGCAACCCCTTGGTCTTTAAAAATAAATCGCTGCAAGACATAATAAAGAAAGATGCTCCCATGATCCACCGAAAGGGGGAGAGAATGATGGATCAATCGGTGACAAATCGATCACGACTGAAAACGCCCAAAGGACTAAGAGATCAGAACAACGAAGCAATTTGGAAATGGACTACTAATGTGTATGTAGCAGAAGATTTACCACCGAAAGAGAGATGGAGATCCACAGGACTAAAATGAGCTGCTTGAATGCTTCGACGAATCAACAGCAGCGCACTGCTCAGGCAGGTAAGACGTCGGAAAACCAATGCCAGGTTCAAAACCACAGTGCTGAGGAAATCCACGCTGAGGAGTCTGACGAAGAATTCCGACAGCTCATCAACGCTAAACGCCAGAAGATCAATTTCCCAGCAGCAAGCGCAAAAGAACAATTGGAAGCTCTGGATAGCAAAATAGTCCTACAATTGGACAAGCTCATCGGGGAGAGCACTTTGGGGCACAAACTTACCACTTTCGGTGACATTATCTACCAGACATGTATTAACACTTTCGGGGCTAAACAACATCAAGCCAAAAGAGAACCTAAGAAAAGTAGAAGGCAACGTGAGATGGAAACCTTGCTAAAGCAGAAGAAAAACTTAAGAAAACAAATGAAATCAGCGACTGAAGAAGAGAAAAATGGACTGCAGGAACCTTGGCGAGGTTTGAAGGCAAGACACTCAGCACTGAGCAGAGCAGAATCTGCAAGGAAGAGAGGAAGTCAAAAGAAAAAGAACCAGGAACGCTTCTACAAAGACCCATTTAAGTTTGCAAGACAACTCTTCCAGCAACCAAGATCAGGTTCTCTTTCAGTACAGAAAGAACAGCTGGAGGACCACCTGAGGAAAACATATTCTGACCCAAATAGAGAAATACCTCTAAGTGAACCTGCTGGTCTGGTGTGGCCAGCTGCTCCCGGAGAAGAATTCAATAGCAAACCACCAAGCTTGAAAGAAATCAACTCAGTAGTGCAAAAAGCAAGAGCCAAGTCAGCTCCAGGCCCCAATGGCGTGCCCTATCTACTGTATAAAAGATGTCCAAATGTTCTAAAGCGGTTACACAAAATTCTCCGAGGAGCATGGAGCAACCTCAAGATCAGTGAGCGGTGGATGTCTGCTGATGGAGTTTATATACCCAAGGAGCAAAACTTGACTAAAATAAATCAGTTTCGACTAATCTCGCTGTTGAATGTAGAAGAAAAGATATTTTTCTCAGTCATTGCATTCCGCTTAACAAAATACCTCACTGAAAATGGGTACATAAATACCTTAGTCCAGAAAGGTGGCATCCCCGGAGTTTCTGGATGCTTAGAGCATGCAACAATGATCTGGGAAGCTATCCAAAGGGCAAAATCGGAGAAACTTAACCTCGACGTCATTTGGTTGGACCTGGCAAATGCTTACGGATCGGTACCACACCAAATGATTCAGCTGGCCCTGAGGATGTACCATGTTCCGGAGGATATACAAGTCATGCTAGATGATTATTTCAGCGGTTTCCGGATGAGATTCTCCACTAATAGCTACACCACAGACTGGATCAACTTGGAAATTGGAATCGCCATGGGCTGTACCATATCACCAATCCTGTTCGTCATGGCTATGGAAGTCATCTTGAAAGCAGCAGAAGATAGCGCAGGCCCGGCTAATCTAGGTGGTGGTTGCTACATGCCTCCTTTGAAAGCATTCATGGATGATACCACCATAATCTGCTCAAAAGAAGACGAAACACGCCAAATGCTAGAGCGCCTTGACGTCTGAATGGCATGGTCTAGGATGAAATTCAAACCAAAGAAGTCTCGCAGTCTTTCAGTAAGGAAAGGTAAGATAGATGCGACGACGATATTTACAGTGGCCAGTCAGCAGATACCAACGGTCAGTCGAGAACCAGTTAAGAGCCTTAAGAGATGGTACGATTCATCCATGAAAGATACCAAAAGAGGACAAGAAACCGTAGAACTTGCTACCGAAGGCCTGCTAGCCATCAACAGATGTGGCCTTCTGGGTAAGCTGAAAGTGTGGTGCGTACAGTTCATGCTAGTTCCGAAGCTCCTCTGGCCTCTCCTGGTCTAAGAAATCTGCTCAACTACATTTGAGGCAATAGAAGCTAAGATCAATAAGTTCACCAGGAGGTGGTTAAGGGTACCTCCGGATCTCACAGATGTGGCAATGTACTGCCGTAAAGCAAAGTTGAGACTCCCATTAAAATCCATCTTGGAAGAGTATAAATGTGGCAAAGCCAGGCTACTCTCGATGTTAGAAGACTCCGAGGACCCAATTGTAAAGACAGTGCAACCGACGATAAAGACGGGTAGAAAATGGAAAGTTGTCGAAGACGTAGACGAAGCTAAAGAGTGCCTTAAGATTAAAGAAGTGATTGGGCAAACTCAAACTGACCGCAAAAGGCTAAGATATCTACAGCAAAGTGGTGGTCAAAAGCAGAAGGGAAAGAGAAAAGAGACATGGTCATCAATGAGATACGGCTCAATGAAGATTCCAGAAGGATTCAGAAAGCAGTCCAGCAACCTCAACAGGGACAATGGACTAATTGGGATAATGCCCTGCAGAAATCCCTCACATGGAATGAGATCTGGCACATGGCGCCACTTCGGATCAGCTTTCTCATCAGATCAGTGTACGATCTCCTGCCCTCAAACGCAAATCTGGTACGGTGGGGAAAGAAAGAGGACCCCACTTGTCCGCTATGCCAAGGCAGGCAGACCACAGAGCATGTCTTGAGCTCTTGCAGAATCGCCCTCTCACAGGGGCGATACACATGGAGGCATAACAGAGTCCTTCAGGAACTTGCCGCAGTCATAAGCACGGCTAAAGGAGAGACTACCCTCCCTAATACCAACGCGCTGATATTCACAACAGAGGGAGGTGCTAAGTCATGGCACGGAAGGCCGGTGAGGACAACAAACCAGA
Source organism: Elysia crispata (assembly GCA_033675545.1). Classification (NCBI taxonomy): domain Eukaryota; kingdom Metazoa; phylum Mollusca; class Gastropoda; family Plakobranchidae; genus Elysia; species Elysia crispata. Next base: position 25,175 of record JAWDGP010006700.1, read on the forward strand.
TAAAATGCCTTCTAGACGGCTGTGATGACTGGGATGTTTCAGCAGATCTTCCAGAATGGGACAGTCACCCCAGTATAATCAAAGAAACGAGATTAAGGCCTGATATCATGATCCATTCAGATTCCACACAACAATTGATCATGGTGGAGCTAACAGTACCATACGAAAACAGAATGGAAGAGGCCCACACCTACAAAAGAGAGAAATACATGAACCTGACCAAAGAATGAGAAAATGCCGGCTACAAAGCTGGGGTGATGCTCGTTGAGGTTGGTGCCAGAGGATTCGTAGGGTCATCAGTCTACGACCTTCTAACTAAACTTTCAATATGTGGCAACAAAAGAACAAAAGCTCTAAAGTTACTGGCGGAAATAGCCGAAAACAGTTCCCGGTGGATCTGGAGCAGGAGAAATGAGAGATTGCTTCATGAGGATTAAAAATGCTCTAACCATCGCAGGACCAGTTGGCAAAGTGGTATAGCGCCGGGATCAGAAATCCATCAAGAGATAAGGGTATGGGTTCGAATCCTGGCGCTGTGCCAAAAAAAAAAGATAAATAAATAAATAAATAACAGGGAGACACCTGGGAGTCACGACCTAGGTGTGGCCCGGCCCCCTTAGAGTGTCAGAGGTTCAG